>LXKZ01000364.1:111586-135587 GCA_001856765.1 Endoconidiophora polonica
AATCTGTCTAGACAGATTTACATAGTAATTTGGTGTTTGTGTTTGTTCTTTGTTCAAGAGACCTATGACTTGCAGTCTTCGTTTCGGGCAATTGCAATTTCCACCGATCTGATTACTTTTGTCTGTTTCTTTCCGGGTTTTTTCTTTCAATTTTTTTCCCGGTCCCTTCGTCGAGTCAACCAATTTATTGTTCTGAGGTAGTTACCTCCTGCGTCACACGGTCGATCGAACCCAGCCGAGCCACAGCCCATGACGATCGGAATAGGCTGTTGTCTATTTTCTGTTTTTTTTTTTTCTTTTCCAAATTTTTCTTTTTCTTTTTTGTCTGAGTTGTCTTTCTTGAACTGCATTCTAACAATCACAACGACTTGTTACAAAGCGGGAAACTACGCTTTCTCATTTTCCAAAATACCGTCGAACAAAACTCGACGAATACAGTCGGCAACTACCGCATGCGGACTTCGACAGCGCAACAAGTAATACTACCAACGACAACGAGACGCATATTATTAGTCTTCTTGTTATTCCTACCGTTTTAAATTGCTTCGGTCCCAGCCAGTTTTGCTTTTTCTTTTTCCTGTTCCTTTCCTGTCGCTCATGCCGTTCCGAGCTTCTTGGACGGCGTCGACTTACACCACCCGCGTCTGTCTTGCATAAAGCCCGCTCCTGCCTCGAACGAATGCCGCCACAATGTCCCGACACACTAGCTTCACCACCATTACGCCGATCCCGGCTGGAATAACGCGGGCCACTGTGCTTTCGTTTCTGCACGACCATGAAGAGATGGTGCGCATTAGCCCTCTCGTCACATCACACAAGCCCATCAGAGCGCCGGTCCACTGTCCAGCCGCCGAGCGAGATTGCGTGTGGTTCCAGCTACGTGACAAGATTCCCATCGTGCCGGGATATCGCAAACTCGCCGACGCAGCCTACACGACCGCGCTACGGAATACGGCGACTGGGTTGACAGTTCATGTATATGCGCCAATGGGTGTCGATATCCTTTCGACGTGGATCCTTGGCGGCCGCTTGCCCGGCGAGCCAGACGTACACGATGTATATCACGGCGAGGCAGCTGCCGCGTCTATAGCGCCCGGTTTGTATGTGCGCGAAGACGTAGACGTGCGCTGCAACCCGCTGATTGCCGGCTTCATAAAGAAGAATTTGACCAAGTCTCATAGCCGCATGGTTAACAAATTGACCGAAAGGGCCCGGACACAACAGCCATATAAGGCATCGATTGGGCTATCATGTGACCCGCTAAGTCCGGAGTTGCTTCCCTCAACAGCAGCTGATGCTTCTTCTTCTTCTTCTTCTTTTTCTTCTACAAAGTTGCAAGTGCCGAGCCGGCCATCCGGAAGACCTCGCGCTCACTCATCACCGGCCACACCTATCGCTCCGTACAGCAACAACTATACGTACGAAACATACCAGCCCAGTTTGACATTCGACCAAAAACAGCAGCAACCGCCTGTGCTTGAGCAGTTGCCAAATCAAGCTCAGAGCCCCGGCAGTGCACGGTCGCCGCATTTACAGGGCAGTTACCATTCTCATTCGCACTCGGACCCTGCAGCGCGCCATGCAGCTGAGCAGCCATATAAAGACTCCAAAGACAACCAAGACTATAACTATAACAACTCGGCCATTCCAGTGCCTGCCCCGGGCGTCTCCAAGCTCGGCGCTCCAGGCGGTTTGTTGCAACCTCGACTCAATACATATGAAGCATCCAAGCCCGCTGGTCTATTACGTTCTTTTACCAATGATAGTTATACTTCTGCCATTGTGTCACCAGCAACCAACGATTCACCTCATGACTCGCCTCTCGACTCGGCCATCGTCAGCGCTCTCAGCCCGCCACAGCAACATATCGGATCATCTCTGCTGCCGTCCAACTATAGCCTCGACACACCGACGCCGCTGTCTGCCTTTAGTCACGGACGCAGCATATCCGTTCCATATCCCTCTCCGTCTCTGCGTGTTGTCGAGCCGCCGTCTCCAGCCTTCTTCGACATGCCTACGCCCTCGATGCTATCGCAATCGCGACCGAGCGTGCCGCCGGCATTGAGCCTCGGCGTGCGCCCGCAGGCTTCGCAGCTGAATCTTAGTGTCGGCCAGCAACTACTTACGACGCCGGGCTCCGGACCCGAGAAACCGACTACCGCCCAGCAGACGCCGTTGATTCATAATAATCTGTATCTTCCGCCACCACCGCCGCGCAATCGACAGCGCTCGGCATCACAAGGCCGCCCTACGCTACCGGTATTTGCCGGGTTGAAGACGCCGCGACCTGTGTCGACGCCCTACATGTCATCCAACCAGCCGTGGATCACCGACGACTTCGAGTTCTCGCTAGCTGGCGACGAGACTCAGCCGTCGCCCAAGCCGTACCTGTCACCACTGATTATCCCGAAGCCTAACCCCAAGTCGTCCCCGCCCATGTTCATTGGCAAGGTCTTTGCCGCCAGCATCGGTAATACTATCGCGCAGAACGCTGACTATCCTCTGCTCCGACCTATTCCTGTCATGGCTGCCGTGCCCGTGGCCCGCAAGCCGCTGCCAGCCGGATCGCCCGTTGCAAATGCGAATGCGAATGCGAATCTAACGGTGCTAACGCGGCCAGCACCAGCGTTCACTTCACCCGAGAATGAGTTATATCTCGAGCAGTACGCAACTGCCACTTCTGCAGCCGCTCCAGCTTCAGCCTCAATTCATCCACCGCCGCCGCAGCGCCAGTTTAGTTATCAGCAGACACCGACCGACCTCATCGCCTCCAAAGACGACAACCGCTTCGCCTTCCCAGAGTCGCCGGCCTCGTCTGCCACGCCAACCCTGCGCAACTCGTTCTCTACCACGCCATCTCCGCCTCCGGACTTTCAACAGCAGCCGCAGAAACAACAACCCAAACAAGACCGCATCAGCGTCATCAAACACAGCCCCAATGCTACTATCATCACCGAGCCGTGCCTCGGCTACCCGCCGCTAGAGGACCAGCTAACAGCGTATGCTATGGAGCACAAGCTACCGTTCTACACGGCTGACCGGATCGAGGACGATCTAGACACGGCGCCGTCACCTGCGGCCCTCGCCGCCGTTGAATCTGTGCTTGCTCTTGATGCGCGCGCCAATCCATACCCATACCCGAAGCCGCTGCGCATCGAGAAATGGATGGCCTCGGTCGGACGGGCAACCAACGGGGATCCGCTGCGCTTCGCCGATCCGGGCACGGCAGCTGAGAAGCGCGTGTCTGCCTCGGTGGTTGCGTCGTCGCTGAAGCCATCGATCAGCGTGGTCAGCAAGTATCCGCACGCCAAGGAACAGGACTATACAGAGATCGCAGAGTTGAATCCCTTCCAGGACGAAACTGAGGCCCAGATACAGCATCGTTTGAGCGTTCTTCAGAGCTTACGCAGCGGCCATAAAACCGTCAAGCGTGCCTCGTGGGTCGGTGACGAGCTGTTCGTTCCCGCTGACCGTGGCTAGATGGAACCGCTTGAGATTAGGCTTACGGTCCTATGCCACGCGAGCTTTGCTATGATTTAACGACTACCTTTTGTGCTATCACTCTTACTTTTCTTTTTCCTTTGTCATTGCATTTTATCGTGCTTGTTTCTTTTCCGGTCCTTTATATAGAGCATAGATTTCTCTCTCTTTGCTCTTCTCCTTTGTTGTGTATTTTTTTCTCTTCGGTATCCGGAGCAGTTTGTTCCTTGTGAAACTCAAAATTTTTTTATCTTTGCATTAAGTAGTAGTAGTAGTATATCCTCGTATTCTTCATAAACCTGTTAAATTTCAATCTCTGTAGCCACAATATAAGAAATAAGTACTTGCAACACAGTCACCACGAAACAAACGCTAATGCCGCGCCGCCGACTGCGATTACTAAGCCGAGAAAGGTATTTTCGCGCTGTCTTTTGCGTGCTGCTTCGTCTTTGTCTTCTGGCTGTATCTTGAAGGGCGGTGATCTGTTGGCATCCTGCATGTAGAAAGAAAAGAGTCAGTAGCCACTCCTTGTAAAAAGAATCAGATCTTATTCTTTTTCTTTACCTGTTCTGTCCGAGAACCGGAGTCGGCGCAAAAGGCTCCTCGTGAAGCCACAGCTACGAAAAAATCACGAATAACCTGCTGCTGCTGTTGCTTCTGCTTCTGCTTCTGTATCGCATATTGCGGAACAGTAGAAATTCCTCTGTTACTTTGCTGCTGTCCTTGTCGTTGATCATCATATGAAGGAGACGAAGAAGCTATGACTGACAGCGCAACTATCAGTATAAACAGCCGCATCTCTTGGTAAGATTCAAAAAAAAAAAAAAAAAGGTACCACAAAACAATCAGATCTTCCTGGTCTGTTTTTGTAGTTCATTGCATTTTGTTTGCAAAAAGGCCTTTTGGAAATAGTACAGATACGAAGGTAAAACCATGAAATTATTCAGGACCATATACAATCAAAGAAAAGACTTGGCGTTCGTTAATTTATGATGCCTTTCATATAACCGACATGACAATCACGCGGAAGCATCGGGAAAAGGAAATAAAAGAACCCGATGCTTCGTTATTCTTCTTCTTTCTTATTCGTAAAACAAGTGTGAAATCCGAGATCGGGTTTTCTTCAAGTTTCTTATTCTTCACTTCGCTTCAATGACAACGTATAAATACCGTGTAAAGAGATCATATATTGAGTAGATCATACTAACTTGGCATATAAAGCTAGTTACAAATACCTCTCTTTTCTTGGTCAAAGTCCTTGTTCCAGTCAATCTTGCTTATCACCTTCTTCCAAGCAAGCTGTCATAAAGTTGTTCTTACACTATCAACAACTACTACAAACAATGATATCATTCACTAACAGTTGTTTTCTTGCTGAAAACATTAACGCCCAGCAATAAGAAATGACAGACAAAAGACTATTCAATCACAATGATATTGCTACTTTAAGAAATCACAAGTCACATGACATCATCAATTTGACTTGCCCACTGATTATCACGGGGCTGAAAATGCTTCCTTTCAATTGAGAGAAGAAATAACTAAGTACACAGACGATGGAACATAGGAGAAGGTACTTCTTATACAATAACGTATAAATAAGCTTGCTATCTAAGTAAAAGGAAAAGACAAATAAACAAAAAGACGCCATGGCTAGCCGTAGTTCTCATGGCCACCCCTCCACACAAAGGAAAATATGAGAAAAACAATGAAATCCCCAGCCAAGTAAAAAAAACTAAATCCATGTAGAAAACAGAAAACGAGAAAACAGGCTCGCTGAAAGATCGACACCAAGGGATGCCTAAATCTAACGACTGGCCACTGGTGAGATTCGCCAGATAAGCGCCGATTAGAGAAACAAAGACAGATAAGAAAAATGCAGAAATATGTATGGCTATGAGTGTAACAAAGATAGAGGGAGATTAAAAAAATCGTGACAGTCCGGGATCAGATAGGCCAAGAGGCAGCATGTGTGACAAAAGAGAGGGGCTGCTAACAAAAGAAAATAAGAACAAAAGAATGGCAGCGATTCTCGTACGAAAAAATAGTGCAAGGAAAAGTTTAGGAATCAGTGGAGATACGGACACCAGCACCAGGAAATCAGACACGAACACAAGACGCCCAATAATGAAACAATGATGGAAACGTAAACAAAAGCATTGAATAGAAGCGAGTGAGAAAATAGCTTGACAAGGAGGTAGTAAATGGATTATGCTATTGTGATGCTGTTATTCGGTTGTGCTTGTTTGGCTCTTCTTGACGTGAGGGTGCGTGGGTAAATATGGTTCCGAAATGCTTTTTGTTCCTTTTATTTTTTATTTTATTTTTAGTTCCGTGTCGACCGGCTTTGACTGCGCTCCGATCTTGTAGTCGGGCCAACATCAAAGTCATACTCGCATAGAGTTTGCTCGTACTTGGAAGACTTGAGGAACTTCGGTACTGAGTCCTAAAGGGATATAAGAGAGAAAGTGTTAGTTATGTTACTGTTAATGACAAGTAGATCATCCAATATAGGGGACGATAGAATGAATATAAGGAGAATGAATCACTTACACTAGCCATCAGCTTGAACACGGCAATTTTGGCGTCTTCAAATAGCGTTGTTACATCTCGAAGTGTGTCAATCATTGTCACTTCCTTGCCAACGGCTTTAGTCATGCGTGTGGCTAGGTTGCTACGAAGCTGATGATCAATGTTTAGCTCGCATGGAGAACCAGGCGCAAGGAAGGCATTATAGATACCGTATGCCTGCGCCATGATCTCCTTGACTGTGTCCATGGTAGCATCCGTCGGCTTAGTTTGCGACTCGTGGATAGCACCAATGCAAGACTGAACAAATTCATCCACGTCCATATAGAATGATAGATTCTCCTCGCAATGCGTCTCCCGCAGGTTTTCGCGGAATAGCAACCGCAGGGCGGGGTCGCTAAGAATCTTTTCGAGACGCTGTGTGTTCGAGTCTCGTCCGGCAATCATGCGACCAGAAGTAGAAGCAGTGTCGGCACCGCCGCCTTCTGAGGACCGACCGCGGGCAGATGTGCCGTTGATGAGATCACGTCCTCTTTGTGTTAGTTGGTAAATAGCGTGCTTGGTAGGCTGGAACAAAACCTGTTGCGGGTGTTGAGAGATGTGGGTGCGATCGGCGATGACGCTCTCGATGAGGTTGTGCTCTACAAACATTCCTGAGAGGTCGATCACTTCCTTACGCTCAACCGTAGTAGCACAGTCCATCAGCCAGTCACAGCAGGCCTTTCCTGTAAACGTATCCTTGTAGACACGGCCGTTGATACGACGCTCAGCGGCGATTTTGACACCGGTGAGACCGTCACGGTAGTCGTTCAGAGAATCTGAATCAGCCGAGCTGACAGTGTTCTTGATATTAGGGCCGCGGGCGCCAATGAACCTGCGGAAGATAACCTCGACAATTCCCTTGCCAGTCACTAGCTTGTCGGTCAGAGTATCCCGCTCTAATACAACAAGCTGCATGGGGCCATTGCCAATGAGCTCGGCAACCTGCTTCTGCGTGATACCGTTGCGCTGGCAGAAACGGTCAAGAACGGCAATTCCCTTGGGAGTTAGTTGCCATACCTGACCTTTCATGGTGTAGACTTGTTGATAGCGGCCGTCTGCGGATTCGATGAAGCGTGCCTCAACGAAGCGCTGGCAGATTGACCTTGCCATGTCTCTAGCCATGGAAAAGGTTGTAGTAGTGGTAGTAGTCACAATGCGTGTAGGGTCCTTGGGATCTGGCATGCGGTTGGACTGGGAAAATTTGAGAGAGCTGAGGTTGTTGATGGCATCTTCAGACAAAAAGGTGTAGTCGATGCGTGTTAGCCGAACGCGATGAGAACCGAGAGGAAGCAAGCTGACTATTAGCGTAGAGAATAGATCCTTAAAATCCTGAAAGAAAGAAAGAAAAAAAACTATGTTAGCATCTACTTTATAGCCATATGATGATGATGATAAGTATGGTTTATACAGCGTGGGGGGCATACTCTAGTAAAAGGCCGATCATCTTCGGTCATGCGTAGGAGGCGGGACGATGTCTGATGCATTGCGGAGGGGAGTTTGCCAATCTTTATTGGCTGTGGACGAGAGGCGTCTGTTTCGGTATATGGCTTGGAAGCAAAGGGTATAGACTTAGTAGTGGCAGAGGAAGAGTCGGCACCATATGTGGTGTTGGGAGCAGAAGCGGCCACTATAGATTCAGGCTTGAGTGAGGACCGCGAAGAACGAACTGATGGCGTTTTCCCTAGCTGTGTAGGAGCAGAAAGCAGAGCTGTAGTCGGAGCAGCTAAGCCGGTGGATGGGCGAATAGAAGGTAGAGTCGGAGTAGAGTCGGAAAAAGAAAAAGAGCCCAGTGCGTTGGCAGCCAACGATATTAGGTTCTTCGTATGGGTAGCAGTGTATGAAATGCTACGGTTCCGGGTAGCAAGCGACAACGATAATGATTGTCGACGAGACGGGAGCTTCGCAGGTGGCGGAGTCTGGATGGGCGAGTCGGTGGTGGTGTTGGTAGCAGTAATTGTATTTGCTTTCGTAGCAGCAGCGGGCGTTTGTTGTTCAGGTGTGACAGTAGGAAAGGAAGAAGAGGAAGAAGAGTCCATCTATAAGAGACGATGGAGGAGAAGATCACAACGAGGGAGGAAGGAGATCGGGCGTATAAGTACGGACGGTGGAAAGTGGGTATGGTGGAGCAGAGCAAAACAGAGTATAGTAGCAAGGAAGGGCAATTTAGCTCAAGCAGTAGACAGGACAAGGCAGCGCAATGCAGACGGGAATGAGCCGCAGTTAAAAACAGGCAAGGCAACGGACGGCTCAAGGGGAGTGCAAGTGGAAAAAGAACGGCGGGACAGACAGGCTCTGGTATTAGGTTTAGTCTTGGATCAAGTCTTGGTCCTGGTTCGGTCTTGTTCGTGGTCCTTTTTTTCCCTTCTTTTGGGTTAGCTTGTGAGTACAGAGAAGACTTGTAATGACGGCAATAAATAAAGGATAAAAAGAAGATAAAAGAAGATATTTCTCGGGGAGTCAAGTTTCCTGAGAATGAAGAGGGATGGACAGTATAGCAACGTGAACATATGAGGGACTGAAGAAAGGAAAGAAAAAAAGTATGAGAAGCTAAGGACAAGCCAAGCAGACACCAATATGAGATCAAGTCTGAGTCGGAGAAAGAGAAAGAGGAGGAGGGCGACAATAGATAAAAAGAATTAAAAAAAAAAAAAAAACAGTAAACAGTAAACCGAAACGAACAGCGTATAAACTCAAAGACGATGCCGATGTTGATAGGCGATAAAATAGTCGGATTAAAGCGCCCGCACTCAGATACTGACTGGCGACTTAGTATAATAGTAGCGACTAACTAGCACTAGCTCGTGGGAAGCAGTCGCATTTGTATTTGCAGGTTGGTTGCGCAGTCAGATAAATTCGGATTAAGGACACCAGATCCTAGTCGGGCGGGCATGCGCCATGGATCGCAGGTCTTGAGGCAGCGATGAGAGGGGAGGTGAGGTCAGGGCATGGGCGTGTGGATAGAGGGAGAGAGAAGGCAGAGCGCCAAGCTAAAGTAAAGAAGCGCAACAAGCGTGGACAGAGCGTTAGCGGTAGTATTAGTGCTACATAAGTATCAGCAGTCTTAGTACCCTCAGCACTATTAGTGCGATTATATCTACTGACAGTTGCTGTTGCTTTACAACAACCAAAGATGGGCGATGGAGATGACAGGCCCCACGGTTTGATGACGATCGTTAGATCATGGAATGATGCAAAAGGATGGTGAATATTAAGAAAAGCATAATAGAACTGGCTGGCAATGGAAACGCAGCCTTGTGCTCAATACTGTTTGTACAGGTCGTACGCCACTCTAGTGATGAAGGTTCTTGCATTTCCAGGTTGCTACTATAGGCAGAGTCAAGGTATAAGCGTCGTTGGTGGCAGAATCAACCTCCGACGCCTCCACTGCAATGGTAACTGCGTCGTCCAGTGCCACGTTTTGCACCAAAATCGACAAGTCGGCACTTGCTTTCTAGGGCCATGTCAGGGTTAGGGTTGACTGATGTGTTATTGTGTTCGCCAAAGTCTACATTGCTTTCGACTTTGGCTGTTATCATCAAACATGCCAGGCCCTGGTCTACAATCTTCTCTGCATACCATCCTGCCTGCAAATGCTGCCAGTATCCAGGTGTGAATATAAGCAGTCGACGGTACATCCAGGGTGTGACTCTATTGCAGCCTATGCCAGTCGGGGGTTTCTGCTCTGTTCTGTTCTGCTTCTAGTAGTACTACTTCGTTCGCAAATGCAGGGATTCCAGTCGATTAACCGAACAACAGAATCTCAAATACAAATGAGAAGAAGCAAAAAAGAAGAACCAGAAGCGACTGGGGTACCACGCTGTCGGCCGCAGTTCAGAGGCTGCCCCACCACTAATACCAGCAAGACGACAAAGGCATTTATTGATAAATTTTTTATATTTATTTTTCTCGCTCTTTTATTAGTATTCGTTCTTTTTGGTGTCAAAAGGGCCTAAACGACTCAAACGAGAAGCCTTAGAGGTGAACTCTAGGCGCACATGCCCGGAGGCTTTTACACTCTATTGTTCCAGAGTCTCTGCCCTGTATATTGACATTATTATTTTTTTAACTTATTAACGACTTGATTACAAATTAACCAAACACATATCATATTGGTATGCTAGGTTTATACCTTACTATGCATCACTACAAGCACTCGAAACAGATGGCTAGATACTCCAGGCAAACCAGCTCAGCTTTGACTTTTTAAGTGTCTTCTGAGGCTTACCAATTACTACGTAATACTTCTCGGTATTCTCGCTATCCTCATTCGTACCTATAATGTGAGAGCAAGATGATGCTTGGACCGAGTTTGCTTGAAGAGATATAAATATCCTAAACAAATAGCATCTGCGCTATAACCTTACTTCACTAGCACAAAGACCTTCAATATCACCTCGAAACTAACAGACCCACGGGCCTAGTGTGTTGCAAAACAAAGACAAGAGAAGCCAACCCCCCCCCCCCACAGGACAAGGACAAGGAGCTCGCAGCACAAAATGGCATGCCACAGCGTGGCAATACAGCTGACGGCTTGTCTATAGCCTTCCTGATGAGCTTCTGTTCTTTGAGATGATCCGCTTCGTTCTCCTTCATTTCTGTTTTCGGAGGCCCAAGAGAAGCAAGATCAGAAACAAACCGGCCTAAGCTTTCTTTGCCACTCACTAAAGGGGAACATGAAAGTACAAAGCAATGATCAATAAAAACAAGGTCAATGAGGCTATATTCTGCCTGCGGAAAGGAACAAGTGAAGCTTGGGTTGAGCTCTCTTCTGCCCCCTTCGCAGAAACATAAAAGCGAACTGGTCGCTACATCACCAAAGCTTTCTGTTCCGCAAACCAACGCCTAGCCTACGTATCAGGCCTGCAGCCACAGGGCTTGGGAGACAAGCTAGCACTAGACGTAATACGGGAATGCACACATGCACATACAGGTCCACGCCAGTTATATATTATAATATGGGCTTAACAGCAGGTAGTCATCCTCGTCATCTTCTTTCCTTACTTGCTGTTGTTTTCATTGCCCCGAGGCTGACAAAACGCTCGTCCTAGCCATGGTCAAGACTTGACCAATATCGTAACATTTCGATGGGCTGAGCTTGCCCTGAGCTCATCCTTCCTAAGACAGTAGCTTTTCGCTGGCAACCTAGAGAATTTCAAGCTATAATTTAGTTTCTAGACCAATCCTCCGCCACCCCGTCAATCCGTTCGTGCCCTTTCGGCATGAAATATCGGCAGAAGGGCTTAGTATCGTGCTTGTTAACGAGCTGGGCTGGCCGAGGCTAAAAGGCATGATACTAAGTAGTTGGTACTGTACTGATACTAACTAGTAAGTTAAGGTTTCTTCACTACATTTCTGCTTCACTTTGTACTCGGCTTCCTCATCAACCTACCGAAGACTATCACGGTCGACTCTAGTTACCTCTTCATGTTTCTTCTTTAATGCAGTACCATGGGTAAAGATAACGCGAACATTAAGGAATGTCTATCCCTTTATGACAAATTATAGCAAAGCAGTCGTATATCACCCTTTTTGTTTTCTACTATTCATGGTCTTCCCCTTCTCTCAAGCAATTTCTCTTCCACTTCTTTCTATTTGCCCTTTTCTTCATTTTCCCCTTCTTTATATTGCGTATGATCGAACTCTACACCGTTTTTCTCAAGCGGGAAATGGACTAGTGTTGTCGTCCCCCCTCCCCCTCTGCCGTAATTCCCGGAGTACCGCTCTTGAGCTTTCGTACTTTGTCATTTTCTTCCTCTTCAGTAGAGAGGGTCAGAAGCCGACTAGAAGGCGGATCATGGTTCACGAGCCATGATAGAATAAAGCAGGGTGTGTGTCCTTTTCTCTCAGTATCTTCGATAACACGACAGCCCAATAATACCAAGCAGCTGCTTCTTCTTTCTATCTTCTTGTGTCTCCTTTAGCATTGTCTCTTCCTTTTAAGTCTGTTTTCCAAATTATAATGTCTAGTAACGAAATAAATAATACAAATTCTCCTAACATGAACACATAAAATTTGGAATATAGAATATATGTCTGTAGTGCAACGAAGCACCAAATCATCTTGCGACCAAAATCCAAGACATGGTGAATATTAATGCACATGCAGACAATTATCAAGACCAATCAAGTATAGAACAACAGATGACTTCCATGTCTCTGCTCTTTTTTCCCATTCTTTTGTATTTCTTTTGTAAGTATCAAAGTACTAGGTCAGTTGTTATCGCTAGTATCGTATACTTACACACCTCATCCTAGGCTATGAGAACTTTGGTTTTATGTGTTTCTGGACGCCCGCTATACGACGGTGCTAAGGAGATTGCCAGCAGGGTAACTGTTTAAGCAAGACCCTAATTCATACCGATAGATAGCCAAACAGAGAGACATCCAGATTCTATCTAGCTGTCTACATAACTGTATATAAAGATACTACATGTTACATCTGATTCTATTGATATATGTAAGCTCCATTTTTCTACCCTTTTACTAATATATAGATTGCCGGTTTAGCCTACATGTAGTACTATATCTATCATGTACATCGGAACTCCCCCCCCCCATCATCTACTGCCATATCTACAGTAGTCAACGTTATATAATTACTCGTCCTACTATGGTCTTGTCTTTGGGTTTTGCATGTAACTGGCGTAGTATGGCTTGATCTCCCCAATCTGCAGTAAGTTGGGCGATACTGCCTCCAAAAACGTTTCTGGAATGTCTATAGAAACGTGCAGTTTTTGTCTCACACTAGTTTTGTAGAAAAACTCTTTCGAGTCTAGCTTCTCATCCCAAAGTTCTCTTATGTGAATGCAGGGCGTCATAATTTTCAGAATTGCCGCTATACATTTTCAACAGACAAAGTTAGAGTAGTAATATTGCCAAGCCCCTTAGCTTCAGCCTGCCAAAGAAAAGACATTGGGACTACCTTATCAGGCATAACATATATTTTCCAACTTGGGATATATCTCTCTCTATCTTTGTTTTACAACGATGTATGGAGGATGGTTTGGGAGTTTAGGTGTTATTCCAGAAGGGAGAAGAAGGTAATCATAAAGGGCAAAAAAGCGTGTTCTTTAGAAGAAAAACCAGCCTAGGGGTACCGATATTTCTAGGGACGGAATCTGGATAACGTCTCATCAAAAACAGTGCAGATTTTCAAGATTGCCAACACGGAGTGGATAATGAAATGCAAAGTTGATATAGGGTTGGTCAACGTGGGAGTAGGGTTATTGGAAGATATTCTATGCAGGAGGCTACTAATCAACTAGTTAGCTAAATAGCGCCCACATAGGCTTCCGAACATTCTGACCCTTAACTGTCTTCCTTAATCCCTTCTATGACTTAGTACTTTTACTCTAATAAAGAAACAGAAAATATCGGCTTGTAGATCATATGGCCAAGTAAGAAACTACTACTAGGTAGTAGTATTGTTTGTGATAGTATGGTGGCTGCGACACGGTAGGATAAAAGAGCTGATCGCCTGTATGCCGTTCACCGCATCTCATAGATAGAGATTATGTTTCTTTCTGTGCTGGTTTCGTCTGAACCATGGCTAGGGCACTTGAAGAACTAAGGCATTTATATAAGCCCCTGCTAACAGACGATATTTTCCTTCTGAGTACTACTAGTGGATACCCAGCTGAGGAGAAGTAACGTACAAGTTTTATGCTTTGGCATAGTTGGGTTTGTTGGTTGTTGCTGCGGACAGACTCGTATACGGCTGGCTATAAGTGTAGCACACAAACTCGGCACCAAAATGGAGTTTTCTAGGCTGCAGTACTAGCTGTGTGTGTTTTTAGTTGTACTGCCCATGTTTTAATAGTTATTATCTACATGGCATTAGTCGTTATATAGATAATATTTACATGGGAGATGCTGACATGCTTCCTCTGCGTTGTTAAAGGCCCGCATTAAGCATATATGTTTTTTTGTTTTGTTTTGTTTTTACAACTCTATGCATAATTACTAAATAAAATATATATTCTTCTTTTATCTTCTCGGAACAATCCTAAAAGGGAACAAATAGATATGCAAGCAAAAAGATGAAGAAAAAAAGCAAATACCTAGTTATGCACACTAAATATTAATGCCTGTGTGATAGACCCCTGCGTTCCATGCTTCTCTCGCGTGCTCGAGCTGTGTGGTGTTAAGCTATAGTACTAGACTACACAGTACATTCATTGCATACAGCTAGTCATTCTGCCTTATTTTCTCTTGGCTATGGTGACCAGCTGTGTTGCAATGAAGAAAATGGACTGCTGCAGGCCGTGGATGGACAGACAGATGACATGAACAAAAAGGAGGCTAGGTCAGCCGGGCGCTTTCTGTATCTTTGTTACAGGGCCAGTTTTGCCACCGACGCTTCTATAAGGTTGTTCTCCGTGCAAATCCTTCATTTGATATGCCGGGTGTTTGTTCGCTTGGCGGGCCCGAAACCGAAACAACGACATATCATAAACAGGACGCCAAGCCCAAATGTCTTCATGCAGGCGAGCTGGGTCTTTTGTCCCCTAATAATACAGAGGCTGACGACTCTGAAATATACACACTGTATCTCGTTTCGTGCTTGGATGCATTGTCAAGCAACGAGATATCAGACGCAAAACGCTTTTTAAAAAGGCGAGTAAGCCAAATATCCATTTTGTGGCGCAAAACTACGGCGGTTCAGGTGCGACAGAAAAGCAGAAAAACGATGCTTTTATCTGACGATCGGTGTTCGCCGGGGTTTGGAAAGAAAAGAGGGACAATTACCTTCTTTGGTTTCATAGGCAGCTACACTGTTAAAATAATCGAGGTCGTGTTCGTCACACATCGTTGCGCTTTTTTTTTCTTTTTTCTTCTAGCTGAGAACGGCCTATATGACCTGCATCTTGATTAGCTATAAACGATCTCCGCAGGCCCTCGTAGTTAAGCCCTGTGATATATGATATCTCTACGGCCGCATCACGAGCTTCTCAAAGCTTGGAAGCATTTCTTTTCTCACCGTCAGGTGTTACATGCTAGTATCAACCTCCTGACACGGCGCCTTTTACGTACCTCACTATTTTTCTTCTTACCCTAGTGTCCTGACGCGTCAGGCTGCGATCAGTGTAAGGAGGGAGATGAACAAGCACCAAAAGAGCCTAGTCATTTTTCTAGAATATAACTTAATATTCTGCCTCTCCTTTCATGCAAGCTCCCCTGCCTTGGTTTGATGTTGTTCTCTGGTGGTTCCATATCCGCCCAGGGGAAACTCTGTATTTTGGTTGCGTGTCAGCATCTCTAGGAATATCAAATCTTCATATATCCCCTCCCCCCCTCCTACCACCCCTCCCATCCCCCTTCATTACCCTAGTAAACAATATAGAGATTGAACCAGCGTGATCACACGAATAGAAGCTTCTCAGCCTGTCATGCATGCCGCCTTCTATTCAACCCATACAAGGAACATTGCGTTCTTGTCATGGTCACTATAATTCTACACGACCTTCTAGAAACATGGGCTCTTTAGTTATATTTTCGGCCATGATCCGTTGTTCCAAGATATCCAACCTAGATAAGCCCAATAGGCTAACCAGGATCTCTCTGTTTCTTCTAGCATATGTATATTATTTCCTTTCTCTCGCCATAAAAATATACAGTAGTAGTATCACTGGGTATTGGCTCTAGACTGAGCCTGGCTGAGTCGGCCCTTACGAGGGTAAAACTACAAATTGAGCATTTTCTGGCAATTTCTTTCTAGAAGAGTAACTATTACCCAGTTAGTTTTATGCGTCTGTATCGTCTGACGTTATTCTATTGGGGTATGGTATGCTTGTTGTTTGGGTTGTCACAGCCTACCAACTAGCATCATAGAATATCAATTCACACACCCCCTTTTCCGTCCCTTTTGAGTTTCCAAGGTTTTGGTACAAGTTCATGCTTTGTGCTTTCTTCTTGTTTTTGCCTTTTCACGTGAAGTACCAGTAGTAACATACATGAATAGTATAACAATGTATGCGCATTGCACATGGTACCATTTAGGTCGTATTGCCACTTTAGAAAATAGATAAAAATGGTCCAATGGCAGCATAGTGTCAGACCCTAGAATAGCTCACGTGTATTATTCTTTCTAGAAGTAGAGATAGAAACACAATGTGATGCCGATTCAGCGGCCGTGAGATATACAGACACACCTCTATGAGCACCAGAAAGATTGGCTATGTTCAGTGAACTACTACATTAGTAGTACATTAGTAGTACATCACAAACCCTATCTGTCTCCGCTAAACGAATGTGACAGGTTCTGAAAGAGTTGCTGCAAGATATCGAAGAAACAATTAGTAAAAGGCTTTTCAAATCGTCGCTGGAACATATTTCCTAGTGCAACATACTGTGACTAATTACAAGACCAGCTTCTGACCAGGGCCGTGATTTAAAGAATTACCATGATATACTGGGGATCTCCATCTTTTGGTGGCCTGGCTTCTCAGCTCAACCCTAGTTGTTTATTCTCAAGCGAGCAGGCAGGCCATTGGGAAGCGGACGGAAATACAAGAAGGCGTAAGCGAGCTTGTTTGCTTGTATAGCGGATATTATGATTATCTGCCAGCCTACTTTTGTGATAAATCAAACAAATCAACTACGTAGTGAGTATCTTCATAGGTAGAAACTTAATAAGAAATTAATTAATTAATTAAATTTTTTTTTTATAAAAAAAAAGATTCCCTAGTGACTAATGGAAACATATCCAAGTATCAGTCTTCTTCTCTACTTATTTGCCTTTCTTGTCATGTCCTTTCTTTATCACTATTGAGCTGGCTTGCTGTATCTGCGATAGAGAATGATAGGCATAAAATCCACTTGTACGGCCGTAAGCTAAGATATCTGTCAAACTGGAGATGACAGTTAGTGTATACATATATATCGGCTTGTTCGGTGGACATGATTCTCAGGGCCGGCCATATTGACATAACCCCATCAGCGTGAGAAGGATGATAGCCTGGGAAGAAAACTACTAAGAAGGGATGAAAAGAAACAGGCTTTATGATAAATTAGTAGCTGTTAGCTACCCTACGTGTTTAGCTCGGAGGTTTTACTGAAATATTCCCAAAGCCTCTGTATAGTGACAGTAGCATCCAAACGTTCCTTGTCTAGTTTTGTTTTCTTCTTTTATTTTATGGTGATTACGCTTCTTTCTCTTTAATCTATCTTATACCTTTAGCGTTGTGCTGCAGGTTCCTCCAATGCGGCATCTCGGACTTGTTGGTGATTTTTCACGGCTGGCCATGTCATGACCTGAGATAGTACGCACTGGCCAGCAATAACTACAATAAGTAGCTATGGTGATAGAGCACCTCTTCTCTAAGTAGTAGCTTGTGTAATTAGCTAGTACTATTCTGTTTTTATTTTTATTTTTTTATTTTTATTTTTTTGACAATGGATGAATAATGACTAAAAACCCAGCAAGAATGGCGAAGTTCCGCCCCGAGACAGGATTTGTGTTTCTCCGCCACCTTGTCGACGATCTTTTGCTGTTTCTTATTGAAAGTGTCACCCAAGAGATAATTTCTCTCTATTTATCCCTATATCTCAGTATTTTATTTCTTTGAACTTGGCTCCTCTCCCTCACTTGGATCAACACAACCTGGTTTGTATATTCTAGGAAACTATGCCTAAAGTAAAACTAGATAATTTGCCAAAGAAGCTTGAAGAATGTATCTTCACTTGATAAGTATTGTGATATATTGCCACTTTACCACGGTGAAGGGTTGTAGTAGGTTCGTGAGAATCCATGGTTTTGCTACTGTTTAATTGTCTGAGACCTACTGATTGGCAGTATTAGGTAGTATCATTACGGACTTTATTTCAAAAGCTGAGCAAACGTCCGATGGCGGGCCAAGGTTGGGTTTTTGCTACAGACGAACATTATTCCTTAATGTCGGCCGGACTCTGGCTGGCTTTCTTTGACCAATGATGCGACGTGAGAACTTTATAAAAGCTATGATTCGTGCCTAATGGGCTGGACAACGCACTAGTCAGAAAGCCTACAATGCCTAGTACAGGACTAGTAGGAAACCGCTGTTTTAACACTGAAATTTATAGTAGCCAGCAACTAATACTAGTACGATAACCTTTGATTGCTACACCTATCTTTGGGTATATGTAGTACTAGGGATGGAGTCTTACAAAGATACTTTGCAGATAAATGGAGGTAAGATATATAAGGACGTGATCAAGGAAAGAGGTATAGATAGGCTTTACTGCTGTTTTAACTATACACTATGGCCAGAGGGGTTGTTTGGATATACTGTATCTATAGTACGCATATAGGGCCGCAGAACACTGAAAGACAACCATTGCAACACCAAATTTAGTAGCCGACAGCGCTAGCATGACATTTGAACCCACGACATTTCTAAATCAAATAGAGGGCGACCAGGCGGACTACAGCATAGCAGCTTGCATGTCCTGGACATTTAAGAAAATAAGAAAAGGATGTTTAAACAACGTTGGACAACACAGCGGCCCGGGCCCGATATGAAGGCTCTCCCTTCTTGTCAAACCTTAGAGAGACAAGAACGGCGTCTCTTGACTGGCTAGATTTACGAGGTGACTAGTGAGCTTCTTAATGATCGAGTTCTAATATGGCTTGTACGTCTAAGGCTGTCTGTTCATATAGTTATTGTGTTGTACTAGCATGGCCCATCTAAGACACACTAACCGGCTGAATATAAAAGTGAAAGATGCAGTGCTCTTAACGGCTTCTCAAGCCACAGGTACCTTTTTCTACTCTTCAGCTTACTGATTACTCCACGCTTGGTACATTTTACTTCATCAATGGTTGATTGCAAGCATAAAGAGAGAAAAGCCCTGCATACTGTAGACAAGTTCCCCTTTCTTTAGCCTATGGGCCTATATCATAGGCCAACTAAGAATATATATACATATTATTATATTACTAGTAGGGGAGGGGGGGGGGGGAANNGGGGGGGGGGGGGGGGGAATCTGCAAAGTTGGGCAGCAGCCAAACACGTGGCAGGAACAAAGTAGCAGCCACTATAGAAGAAAGAAACCTCAAAAAAGAAACATTGTCACTAGAAAAGAAAGCCCGCAGCTGAAAAGAAAAACCCTATATGTATTAGTGAAGAAAATGCTCATTATTTTTAAGATAAACTCTGTTGAACTTTCTGATCTAGGCCATCAACTAACCAAGGCAGCAAGTCCTTTCAAGTGAGAGACAGACTAAGCAGACAAAAACAAGGAAAGAAAACGGTAACAATATAGGCTTCCCAGCTTCCGTAGGTCCGTCTTTGGTGTCGGTTAATCAGGAAAGAAAAGGATAGCTCCTTTTGAGGAGAAAATCCTCTTGCCACGTTGCAATCTCTCTCTCTTTTTGACTTACATAAATAGACAAGAGAGCTTTAGGTTGTCTCTCTTTTGTTCATCCATACTATGTAAGTAATTGATGCAAGGCTAGCATGGACAACATTGAGAGCAGCGTATTTTCTCGAGGGAAGAGTGTCTGAGCGCAGTCTTTCACATTCTTGTCTATCTATATACAGTCTATAGATTGGGCAGTAGTACCCAGAGCGGAATCAGAATTGAGATATTGGTGCTAAAACAACATGCTTGACAAAGGCTAATCTGTATTTCAGTAGAGGGAAAGTGACGTCTGAGCACCTTGCAATGCTACGTTTAGGCTTAAGGGTCGACATTTCACATAGATAGAGCAACAAGGACGATAAGTTAAACATGTAGCTGGATGAAACTCTGGACTTAGTGGTAATGTCAAGTCTACAGGCGCCAGAATGCTGGCAAGCAAAGAAAGAAATAGGCACGAACCTGGTTGGCTTTGCTGCCACAGAAGCATGGGCGGATATAGCATTGTGGCTAGGATTGCTACGTAGGACCTTATAGGAATCACTTGTCTAGAATATAGAGGAGAGTACGCCAACAAGTCTACGTTACAATCAAGTCCGTTTTGTTTACTCATATCTGTAACGCAACTGCGATAGCGGTTTACCTATGGATGAGACGGTGCAACCAGAAAGGGCATGTGGGAGAAAAGAAGCCCTTAGGCCCAATGATGTTGCTGGCCATGTGCCAAGACACAGAATATCAACATTTCGGCTAGCCAGTAAGAGCCTTATTACTAGATATAAACAAGCTGGTTTGGCTTTCTGGTTCTTGCATAAATATGATTTCGTCTATGTCTTTGCCGGTAGATTATCGATATAAAAAACACTATGAAGTAATGGGGGCTACTTTCCAACAGCTGATAATAACAGGGGGAATGGGCTCGGATCAGATACAACGTCGGTTCGCAAATACTAGGCTTCGCCCGTTCGAAGAGGGGATTGATTGTATTGGCATTTCCTTCTTGGGCTTAGTGTAGGTATATACTACATAGTAAAAGAGAGCAAATACCAATGACATAGGTATGTACTAAGGGGTTACAAAATGTATTAGTATACTAACCCTGATACAGATAGGCTTATCAAACCCTGAGGGTCATCAACAGATATGATATTGACAAACTGAGCAACGTCTCCTCCAACAAACTCACGAACCGCAACCTTTTCGTGGAAACAAAAATAATCACTATAAATGCTGTCAAGCTGAAAGAAAACCCTGGAACTGCACGGGCAACGTGCGCTTCAATTTTCTAAGCCCCTTCCCTTTCTATGGGCCTTTTTGTGCCCTTCTAATTACTAATTTTTTTTTTCCCTACCGGAGGATTTATCTACAATACATTACATACAGCTTACCAAGACTGCGACTTCTGGCTTACTGACACAGCACAGACGTTCCTGTTGATGTTACTTCTTTAATGGCTACTATCTGAGATTCCAAATAGTCACGTGTTGTCATCCTCTCTTTCCCTCTCTCTTTCTCTTTATCCCTACGCCGGAGAAATGGAATGAACACAGAGAGAGACTATGGACTTCTGTTATTATTACTAACTCCGTCCCGGAACTAACAGCGTGCATTATGTGCCGTCTAAAAGCCCCTCAGTAAACAAACAAGGAGAGGAAGGGGTTTAGGATCTTTCTACGTTAGTAGTGTAGGCTCCTTTATCTTTCCCTTTTGTCCACTCCACGACTTATTGAAGTAATAAGAAGATACAATAGGCCAGGCTATAGGACCGTAGCCATAGCGCTGAGTCTTTCCTCTCCCTCTCTATTCATTCGGTTGCCAGAAAAAAACATATATATCTTTCAAAAAGAGTTATGGGCTGGCTGAAGCAATCGGCTGGCCACTGGAGAAAGTACACAAACAAAGCAGACCCTTTTCTGAGCCCTTTTATCTTTCTTTCATAGTAATTACAGGTCAGACTGCCTCTAGTAACTTAAGCGATGATGTGCATAAACGTACATTTGGAAAACAAAGAAAAGATGTAATAGATTGGAGCGCAGATGAGTGTTGCTTCTTTAAAATGGAGTGTTGCTGTTGCAGTCTGTGGAGAGTATAAGTTACAGGTGCATATATCATGTGGATGACAATATTAGCAATCACTTGTTGCTGTCTCTCCCTATCCTTATAGCGCCTCTTGTTATTTAGAAAGGACTGGAAAGTGGAAGAGTTGAATGACAGTCATTCACTTGAACATTTGCTTGTGAATTCCATAGTGAAAGATGGCTAAAGCATCTTTACGGTCTAAACTTTTCTATTCTATTTTCCAATTTTGTTATTATTGTGTACATGAGTGTTATTTTAAGTTGGTGATTTCACATACAATATAAGAAGTGATTGTCCTGTTCCTTTTGTATTTGCCGCTTGCCACAGGCCGCTTGCTCGCTCGCTTAGACTAGAAGACCGGCAAAAGGATGCTTTCTCGTATGCCGAGAAAAGCAACACCAAAAAGGTGAGCTTTCATCATTTGTTGCTCAAGGTCCAACAATAAGCGATTGCGACAATACAGGCTCAACAAGCACGGGACGAGGGGTATATAAGATCGCCCCTGCTATATAACTGGACGGATGGACAGACAACCGCTCATTTGTCATAGCTTCGAGGCGAATAAGATACCAACACCTTCGAAACGGTAACAGCTACATTCTACAAGTATAAATATCATGAGGAACGCCCGCTGTGCTAGTCCCGGACGCCTAGCCGGCGGCGATTTATGTTAAGATTGCATCCTTTTATAATATGCCATTTTCTCACCGTTGTGTTCCGGAACCTCGCTTAAGAACAGAAACCTAATAAAGAAGTCTCTTAAAGTCTAGATAACTAGTATAATAGGATCCATGTAATTTTATAGTACTAGTCGTTAGATGCATAGTATAGGAAAAAGAAAGAAATTCTGATAAGATAAAGACATCGTCATGTTATATTATCATATAATCACCGTATTGCCGGATAAACAAGATTCCATAGAACACAGCCTCTGGGAAATATTGAGTGAAAAACAAAGCCCTTGACAAACAAAGCAGAAGCAGAAAGCACAGTCTTCAAGCAAAGTAACATACAAGATATGATGATGCTGTCTATCTCTGACCAGGACTTGTTCAACACCGGTTCGCCGCAAATCACAGCCTCGCCGACTGCAGATCATTGAACTATGAGCAGCTGTAACATACACTCCATGCGCAGATCTGTCTCTTTGCCTGAGAAAGGGCATTTTTCGGTTTAGTTTAC
The DNA here is from genome assembly GCA_001856765.1 of Endoconidiophora polonica. NCBI lineage: Eukaryota > Fungi > Ascomycota > Sordariomycetes > Microascales > Ceratocystidaceae > Endoconidiophora > Endoconidiophora polonica. The sequence continues at coordinate 134,237 of LXKZ01000364.1, forward strand.
GTGTGCTATTGAAGTGATACTTCTGCTTATATAGTAGTCTGGCCTCAGACATCAGCTCGATGTGATGCTATTCTTTAGTTTTATTGGTCTCCTCTGATGTCTCTCATCTTCTAGGTGAGTGTAGATAGACTATTAAAAACGCTAAGAGGAGGATCTTCGGTTCGTCTGTCTGTCAGAAGAAGAGATCTGTACTATACGAATTTATTTTGGCTAGTGCTAATGGGTCCTAGCAGCAGCCCAGTCCTACATTCACGTGGCAAGCAAACTTAGTCTATCAACGGACGGGCCTTGCAAAAACGATAGGCGTATTTAGTGAACAAGGCATGACTTTGTTGGATTTCCAGGTAGCTTTCGTGCTATTTTATTATTGTCCCTCTGTCCTTATTATGCAGTGTCCCGAAACATTTGTACCTTCACTCGTATATATGACCATAGAGAGCAAGTAAAAAAAAAAAAAAAAGGGAAATGACTTCCGTGTGCTTGCCTACCGACAGGAGACGGGGGGGAGGAGGGAAGAGAGGGTTATATCAGCAGCTGCTTCCTTCTAATACTACTAGTATTGTACCACAGCTTGTACTTGTTTCTGCAAACGCCCGGTCGCGTGAGCTGCGTGGTACAAAAGTCTGGGCCAACCATGTGTGTATGTTATGTTTGTAAAGTACAAAGGCGATAATAACGTGAATAAATACACGGTGACTTGGTCTAGGTTCCTTCTCCTGCCTCGTGCGTCTTTTGCCTGCATATCTCTCTCGTAGTAGTACTACGATCTTACTTCGCAGCAAGATATAACATGTACGTAGCCGAGTTGTTCCTATGTTGGTATCAAAATTTTTTTAAGGATATCTTAGATGAAGGAATCCTGTCTGTAAAGAAGCGAGATTCTTTCTCGTGAAGCAACTGACTGGGGATTGATACTCGTTCTTAAGCTTAGGGTTTCAAAGCAGTTACGGCGCTACTAAGTATTCTTGACAAGCAGAAGACTATGCTAGTAGTGCTATTACCTAGTGGTACATACTGTAACTGGATTCTAGTAGTGGACACTGAAAGCATGCAGTGTCACTGGTCTGCTGTGTCCCAGCCCATCCCATTCTATCTATGGGTGATTACTCTGCGGCATTCCTGACTGCTGGAGAAACATGTTGTCGGTAGATTTGCTCTCATCCAGGATTAGGTTGTGTCTCCTGTTTCGTGAATAACCAGGCACGGGCATAGGATACATATATATCAGGTTATATATGTATATGTATATGTTCGTATATAGGGTCCGGTTCCAAGCATGGTGGAGTCTAGGAGTTCGCTTCAAATTTTTTTTTTTTCCATATTCGGGGGGTGGGTGTATTTAACGTCTACC
>LXKZ01000365.1:0-19788 GCA_001856765.1 Endoconidiophora polonica
AAGAAGTCGTTGAAATATTGGTGTTTGGCTTTCTTGATCTCTCTAGAATACCATGACTGATGTTGAGCAAACTAGGCATGCTGTAGTAAGCCTCGTTTGTAGCGATGTTCAGGCCGTTTGTACTATTTCCGATGTGTCGATAGTTCGTCGCTCCACCACGGTTTGCTGATAGGATTCACGAAGATTTACTAAGAAATAGGTCGAGAAAATAAGATGAAGATTGAGACCGATGAGGAGGAAATGACTAAACTACGAACGTAGATGGAGCCAAGGTAAACCTTGGACAGTAACTGCGGGCCCCAGTAAAGCCAACTCAGCTTAGTCCATATGGGCTCTTGGAATCATTGACAATCTGTTAAGCCACGTGGGCGTCTATCCCTTTTAGACTTCATCACCGACTTACCCCTTTCAGATACATATGACATTTTTTTTTTTTTTTAACTCATTACTCGATTAGAAATTAACTATGACGATACATATAACATTATCTTGCTGGTAGTAGATTGTCTATGTAAAATACCACCTTTTTTCCGCTGTAAATCGGCATTAGACGCTACCGGGCTTGCGGCTTTTACGATCGTAGAAATCCATTTACACCAGCATATTTTAAAGCACTTGCAGACCTGTCCGCATTAGGCAGAATTTGAGCAGAGCGTTTCATCCATAAACTCATTCAGACAGAGCGGACTAATGTCATACTGGAGCAATATTTGCGGTTTTATTATATATTTTCGCCCATGAATTCCATTACTAGACAAAAGGGCCGTCACTTCAAGGATTGAGGGATACTAGGGTTATGAGTTATCATGACCCTAAATACTTTAGCACTGTTCAATATATGTATCAGGACGGTTAGGTAAAGTTACGTTATCTCACCGTATTAGTTTGTTTTTCAGTTTTCTCGTCCTTTTCGGGTTGACTTTTCGTTTCATTTTGAGACATGTCAGGTTGCGTGCTTTTTTCTCTGCTGATAACGTTACAAGTATTGCAAGATTCTGCTCTTTTTTTGGTTTTTCAAAAACTTTATATTTCTACTTTATCAATCACATGCAACCTTATTCACCTTTTTCTAATATTATATATCTTATCTATAAATACATCTTATTACTCTTGTTTTGCTGTAGCTATTCTATTATCGCTTTTACTAATTTCTGCTGCTACCAGTAGTTCTTGTGCTTAGTAGTTATCTACTGTTGTGTCCTGTTTCTCAAATGGACACCACAATCTAGTCTACCTTTACAATGTTCTCATTTTCCTATTTATTGTTAGTTGTCAGTTCATCGTCGATATAGAAAGTTATGTGTTGCCTTTCCATCTTACGTTCTATGCTAAGCTCCACACCGTTAGAACCTTACACTGTCTTCGCAGATAAGAAAATTGCCATCCCTGATGCACGTTCGTGATAATGTGTCTGAAGAGTCACTCATAGATTAGTAAGGATGAGCTTAGCACGATGATTTCGAAACAGATAACGATTCGGTATGATAGTCGTAGGCCGAAGGAGACTGACCGAAGAGATGAATGGCCTATGAGATCAGATTGTAAGAAACGAGAGTTAATATAAGGCACCGAGTTAAAGAGACAAGCAGGAACGTCGATTAGTAGGAAGAAACATTGTTGATTTTGCTAAAGATTCTAAGAGCAAAAAAGATACCTCTGGGGAGTATCCACTAAATCGAGCCCAGTGTTGAGTACAGTTTCTCGACCAGCATAGATACATGGGCACTAAGAATGACTAACTAAGATGCACTGGACTAGACTATATAATATAAAGAAAAGAGGAGAAGAGTAAACCCAGATTGGTCAGTGTGTCTTCTGACGGCTTTTTTATACATTGGTGTTACAGGCACATGGGTATCAATAGCAACGAGCTGGTTCACGAAGAGGCAAAGATGGTGTTGAAGAATATACGAGCATCAAGGAGCATGGCAACCGCAGGGTTTGTCAACCAAAGCAGTGCGAGAACAGATCTACTTGCCATAAAAAGATCTTGTTACACCCGCAGCGAGTAACGCATCTAGCAAAGTAGGTAAGCATTACCACAGAACGGGAGTGAGAAGGATGTTTTCTTTTTCAATAACGTTATTAAGTTTCTAGAACTATGAAAATACTAGGAGGGAGAAAGAAGTGTTTGGTTGTAAAATCGTACTATAGGCAAAGGCAGCTTATTTTTGCTTTCTACTATCTCCTACCCGGGAAGGGACGTTACTTACCAACCTTAAAGCACACTAGGAAGGTGCAGGACATCACATGTCGACACTGCTTGCAGGATGAAGAGACGATGAAGCATATTGTGATTTATTGGCCAATATTCACTGATGGCAGGAGTCGATTGTCTATTGATCCTGGGTCAGGACCCGACTTGCAGTAATCATTTTCTTAGAAGATAGAAGAGCAGCCATAGTAAAGTTGACTGAGGCTACTACGTTTCATACATATGAGTGGACGAGAAGCCTATGAGAAAGAGAAAGAGATGTTGAGTTGACTTACGTTGTGATCTTCAGGCGCTTGCCGAGTTGTGTTTTGCCTTTAAGAATAAAACCCCCTACATAATAGGTGTTGCAAATGACATAAGATGGAATATCCGGCAAACGTTGTGTGTATGTATTTAACGTCTAAGCAATCAAACGACGCCAGATTGGCTACTGTACAGAGCTTTAAAGCCTCCTGCTAAGGCACCCCCCTTAGATGACAGACTCGATTATGTTACCATAACCCAGAGCAATGAAAGCCACCGTAAAGTGACTTCAGAATTCTGTTAAGTTAGCATTTAAGGTTCGTAGCACCCGACAGCAGAAAAAAAAGATATAATGAAAACAAAACATAAAACCAGAACAAACAAGCAGGCCGTTAGTGTAAAGAACCCAAAACAAAAGAACNNGAAGAGGACAACATGAGTTAAAAGAAAATAGGAAAAATGCACGATGGTGAGGAAAACATGGTGACTTTCGAACAGCAGCATCGTCGACTTATCATCACAATTCTGCCCTCACAAGAGAGGCACTTAGGGAACAAACCCCGTTAAAGAATGGAGAAAAAACCTAAGCAAGCAAGGTCATCCGTATGCGCGAGAGGAAAAGAACAAGCAGGAAGGTGAAGAAAACAAGAAGGTGAAGAAAACGAGAAGGTCACTGGCAAACGTTATGAGGTACATAAAGTAGAGAAGGAATATGATAGAATGTTGAAGTAGGTAGTGGCAAGTGGTCGCTTATGTAGTGGCTGCTTATGAATAATTACCGGTTGAAATAATTATGTAGTAGAGTCTGATAGGTAGATGCATATTGCTTAGATTAGCATTCTTTAATAGTGATGAGTGGCGACTAATCGCTAACCGTAGTAATAGGGTGTAAACCCCGAATGAACCAAGGGAGCAGAAGAGATTGGACTAGAATCTCATGATGATACGAGGTTAGCAACAAAAGAGTCGAGCATTATTGTGAGTTATCCTTAGACTAGTATTAGCTGGAGGGTATGTTAATCATAGGAGACCAAAGCTGATAGGATTCAATGATGTCTAATAACTGTGGTTTTCTGGATATTTCGAGCTAAGTGGTTCGGCAGTTGTTCTTTCACGGCGTTGTCAAATCCTTGTGGTGTCTTCTTATTCATTAAGTTACTCTCACAGCACACATTTGTGGCGCCGTGACATTCTTGGAGCCCACAGTTTGCTTTTATCAATCATTGGAGAGCCAGTTACGAATATCTTACTCTGACGTGTGGGTGATGTAACAAGAAACTGTTTTGTAGAACCTGCAGTAAGACGCGTTATAAAGAAAGAATAGTTAGCTTGTTTTTGATGTATGAGGATGTTGAAAATAGATGTTGGATTATCATGCCACTTCGCCAAAACTTACGTTACTACTACTGCCATTCCATATCGTGTTCTTTTCCATGCTCAACGCCGTCTAGAACACCAAACTCTTCGATAGGAATATTGCAGTTTTCACAGCACATTTGTGATAGTTGATAACTACACCCAGAAAATCACAGTTATTAGACATCATTGAATCCTATCAGCTTTGGTCTCCTATGATTAATAAATCAGTCCATGTTTTCGGAAAATTGTGCAATGCTGACTAGCTGCAAGTAGTAATTGAAATTTAGGCCGTACGGACTAATAATATGCCAGAGCTGCTTGAACTGCATATTAAATTCAGCTACTCAAGTATTATCCTAGTAATTGTTAACAGCATGATAAATTACTTGTGTAATTTTATTCAGTTTGGCCCTCACTTTTCGATGAAATATTGTTTTTTGTCTCAATTATAAAAACTCTTAGGTTCCAAACTATAACATCAGTCGTCCCTTTAATGCCCACACTTGAAGATGCAATCAGGTGCAAGCAAAGAACCTATGTTCTGAGCTACAGAGTGAATTGTATCGCCAACTATCTTTGTATCCCTATCTATGCCGAGAGGTTAGAAGAAAATATGATGTGAACAAGAAAGGAGAAGATATCGGAAATGGATAAAAGGCCTTCCAAGCATTCAGTTTACATATTCGTAACTATATACTTGCACACGATCAGTAATGCAAGTCGGCTATGTTCTGATTACTGTTTCCAGGTACTAGTTCCAACTGAGCACCTAAATGTACAAACTTATATTGTCTAGATCTTACCAACACCTTGTCCTTCCTCGAGCTTTTGCACACCATACTTCTTGAGACGGATAGCGTTGATATTGATGAAACCGGAGGTATCTACGGGGCTAAAGTCGACAAGGCTGTCCATGGAAGACTCCTCTTCAGAATATAGCTTCTCAGTCTCGGAAGAGCGACCCGTAATGTATGCGTTACCCTTATAGCAGCGAAGGCGAACCTCGCCGTTCTGTAGTTGTTATTTGATTAGTAAGCTGGCATATCTGGTTGCGGACGATTGTACTGCACTTACAACGCGCTTCTGAGAAAACACTAGGGAGTTCTCAACAAACTCACGCTCAGGTGAAAAGTATAGACCATTGTACAGAATCTCTGACCACGAGTGGGTAACGAATTGGTCACGCAGAGAACGGACCTTGCCGTCCATGACAAGACCCTCAATGTCCAAATGAGCCAGACGAAGAATTGTCATGGCAGGTGAGTCGTAGCAGCCGCGAGACTTGATACCAACGTAACGGTTCTCGACAATGTCAATACGACCAATGCCGTGCTTCTTGCCAATGGAGTTCAGTTCAATAAACAAATCTAGAGAATCCGTGATCGTCTTGGTGCCAGTAACGAGCTTGACTGGAAGACCCTTTTCGAAAAAGATCTGAATATCTTCGGGTGTGTTCGGGGCGGTTAGAGGATCGTCAGTCCTGTGAAAAATGGGGTTAGGATTTGCGAGGTACAACTAATACGGAATGGTTGGTTTAAGTATATTGAAACTCACCGAGTCCACATGTCTACAGGAGGAGGCTGTGAAGGGTCCTCAAGCTGACCGCTTTCGTAGCTACAGTGAGCTAGATTATCGTCCATCGAGTAAGGCTTGGACTTAGTGGATGTGACAGGAATACCGGTTGAGGCGGCATAGTCAAGCAAATCGGCACGGCCTTGGAAGCGTTCGAAGAACTTGGGCATTCTCCAGGGAGCAATAATCTTGATCTTTGGGTCAATGGTCAGGAATGCTAGCTCAAAACGGACTTGATCGTTGCCCTTGCCAGTGCAACCATGGGAAACGTAGTCACAGCCCTCATCGGCGGCAACCTTCATCTGAGCGCGGGCAATAACAGGACGAGCTAGACTAGTGCCTAGCAGGTAGCGACCTTCATATTGGGCATTGCACTGGATAGCACGGAAGCACAGCTCATCAACAAACTCCTTACGAAGATCAGTGATGATCATCTTAGAAGCGCCAAGTAGAGCAGCCTTTTTGCGAACCTGGTCCCAGTCCTCTTCCTAAAGGTAAGCCAAAAAAGAGAAAAATGTTAGTCTATCGTGGTAACTAAGTTATCTATCATGGTAAGATGGACGGAGACAACGTACCTGACCAACGTCGGCAAGGAAGCACACAACTTCATAGCCCTCCTCCAACAGCCACTTTAAGATGCACGAAGTATCCAAGCCTCCAGAGTAAGCTAGGCAGACCTTTCCCTTGGGAGCCATTGTGACAGATGTTTGTGTGGATGGAAAAGTGCTTGAGAAGTGTATGGCTTGCCGATTTGCCGAGTTTGTGGGATGTTTTGAGCTGTGATTTGGTTGTTTGTTGTTACAGTCGAGGATGAGATGATGATTGAGGTGGTTAAAAAAGGAAAACAATGGCTACCAAATTGACACACCAGACACTGCATTTATATGGTTGTTCCGTTATGCGCCTACAATCTTCAAAGGCGCCTTTCCTTTTTCACTATTCTTTTAAACAGTAGGCCATTTATTTGCGACAGTTTAAGTGTGACTATGCTATGACTCTGAGATGCTGAGGTAATATCCTAATATCCTAATGCGGCTAGTGGCGGGGTAACTAGGTTCAAGAGCGAGCCAATAAGAACAATGGTAGATGCAGCTGCTGGGTACGATAACACCGTCACATATCTTATCACCCTATTTCCATTTGTTGTATAACTCCAGCTATCGGAATGACTCCATTTAAAAATTTCTGTTTAGTCCACCACCATATCTTATCAGTGACTATCTCTTGCCAATGAAGTAGATATATTCACATAGTATGTATGACTCTTACAGTGGATCTACGTTGTATGACTAAGAAATCAAGCGCACATTGTAAAAATGTGCCCTATATCACGGCTGTGCATATCAGAAACGAGTAGAGACGTTCGACGACTAGTAGCTGTCACTAGTATTCGCCCAAGCCTGCTAATATATCTAAGCCCGTAGTTTCCGCCCCTTGACCTAGCTTCGACTGTTTTTCTGAACTGTTGTGGACCGTCAACGGTGGCATTGTACTTTTTTTATTTAACTCATTACTCGACTAGAAGTTAACTATGACGAAGGCATTGTACTTTAACAGACAGAATGGGTTGCGAAAACTATGGAAGGCCTAATTTTGTGTGTGTGTGTGTGTATTCAACGTCTACTTACATCGCTACGAATTGATTCTCCTCAGCATAGTACCAATGTACAAAGAGGGCCGACCGTTGAAAAGCTAATCATACCTTGAGGCATTAGCTAAGTGCATTCAAACAATATACATCAACACGATAGGAACAGTACATACGTATAATCTGAATACTTACTTTTATCCGCAGTAATGTACTAAATATGCGCTGATTGACATTTACATACCCTTATCCTCTCTTTTCACCTTCGTAGACCTGTTAATGAGGCGAAGTCGATGGGATAAATTCACATCTATATTGGTAGTAGTGTTAGCGAAGGTTGTCCAAAGGTTAGAAGGTATGCAAACGAGAAAGAAAAGTGCCTGAGCAGGCAGTCTCTTGTGGCATGATCTAACCCTTGTGGCGTCGCAGCCATTGTGGCATCGTCAACCCCACTATGCGGTATGATATTCTGTTCTGGGATCGCCATAGGTTTTTTTTATCTTTATAAGCATTAAGCTTATTCAGTTTCTAGAACTATGAAGACGGCTAGGCTAGTCTCAGCTCACTATTGACTCCAAGCATACAGAAATTAAAAGCGAAAGTTGAGCCCCGCCGACACAGTATTTAGAGGGTTAGGCCCGTCGATGACGGGTTATCAACATGGTAGTCCTTTCAGATCGTGTATGGATGGTTGTCCAATTCAGACATGCCAGCGACTCTTTCCACCGAACTACTCATGGGGTATGTTGGCCCCGCCGGAGCAGGATATGGGTGGTGAGCTGGTCGAATCCAGCACCGGTAAGCGGTACCTTCGATAGAGGATACCATGGTTATCCTACAGACGATCTCCATAGCTACGTTAACAATCATCACCAACCGCCTTCACGCACTGTCTGTGTCTCTTTCTGCCCGTTCCATACTTCCCAGCACTACTTATTCTTGGTTATAGCAGAGGCAGGTGCTGTCATGAATAGATTATTGAGTATGACTACCCTCCTGGCTTATTCTGAGAACAAAAGGAGTCTTCAGTTGTCTCTTCAAAGCACTAAACGTTTTCCTAAATAAGGATAGTCCATTTGACTTTAAATTTTATTAGTGATATGTTACTCAAGAAAATTCATATGTAAGTAAGTGTTACTATGTCTGCTCTTCGTTGAGTAGTGAATCTTGCTTCTTCAAGTATATCAAGTTCATACACCATTACCTGCTCAGTTCAATGAAAAAATCATATCTAAACCGGCTGACACGTTCTTGGGGCTCTCCTTATTTCTTGTCAAACTATCTCTCTTTTTTATATTATTCTACTGCATGCGTATTGACATTCTAAGATGTTCCCAGTCAGTTTACTGGGCATGACTCCTATGTTGGCTTATACTATAATTCTTTTCTCTCTTTCAAGTTGTCACTTCATTATTGTTATAGTAAGTTGTGTACTGCATCTCCATTTTAGTCTCGTCATAGTTCACTTCTGATCGAGTAATGAGTTAAAAAAATAATAATGTTCCGGTCCCGCACCGCGTTGCCATAACTCCTTGCCTCTTACAGCCACGAACGTACTTCAGAAGTAGCAATATTTTATCCGCAGAGTTTGGAGTTCTAGATGGTGTGAACATGACACTGAAATGAAGTACACAACTTACTATAACAATAATGAAGTGACAACTAGACAGAGAGTAGAGAGGAATAGTATAATCTAACTGAAATAGCTGCGGCCAGTAGACTAACCTGTAACGGCTGAAAATGTCGGCTGAGGCATAATCTCGTAAAACGGCGCCTTGAAGGTAAAGAAATTGATAAGAATAACAAAGAGCTAGAACGCTGCTAGGGTAGCAATACATATGTGACTAGAAGATAAGAAATGATAGTTTGACAAGAGATAAGAAGAGCTCCAAGAACGTGCTAAATGGTCCAGACAAACGTTGGCAAAATGACAGAAAGTAAACAAACTAAAGGTGAAGGCGAATGTGACTAATAAACTCCAAGAAGCAAGATTTGCTAGTAATCAACTATACCTATACATGAATGTACTTCTCTGAAGTATCATCAATAAAAAGAGTTATCATTTCACTAGTGCTTCCGAAACTAGTGCTCAAGAGAAAACTAACAACTAACTAACTCCAAGCCACTCAATATCTATAATGGTAAGCGTGACTGCATCACATTCATTGTAATATATGCTTCCAGTCTCCTGGATGGCTTCGGCAACTCCCTTCACAACCAAAGTAAAGCAGATGGTTGTTTTTATTACATCTCATATGGCAGTACTACGAACCTTTTCACAGCAAGTACAAACAAACATGGTACATCTTTCAAGATGCGATAGTTATAGTTGGATGAGTATGCCTGCCGAAGCAAGATCAAGTATTGTCACGTCTGTATACTGAAATTTACACTGCTATCGGGGTGAGCCAGACGTGAGAAGACATCGGTGAGCAAAGTTGGTGCGAGGTTGCGTAAGTACATCCAGATGAGAGTGTCATGACGAGTCCTGCAGACGCAAGATACCCAAGTTAGGCTTTGGGTGTTTATCCTAGGTCGGTTATAAATACGATAGACAACTCCCATTATAAATAGACATAAATCGAGCCTGCGATAGATAAGCTTGCACATTCTATCGTCAAGATGCGCTGGCAGACCTCCAGCTAGTGACTGTCTGGCGAGAAAATATATCATCACGATGATTAAACAAACTTGGCTGTGTGCTTGACTTGTTTGGTGAACGTGCAGAAATTTGCTGACGCTGTAAGTCAACTATGAATCTTTAGTTGTTTCGCGTTCGACGTAAACTTTGAAGCTGACATAAGATTAGACGAATCCAAAGTTTGCCCTTAAGATATCCACTGGCTTAAAGAAGATCGAAATTATTGTTATGTAGATATATCTTCCTTAAGGTACAATTCAGCTTGTCGAGGAGTGCTACCAAAACCAGCCCAGAGCTACTGTGAACTGCCATAGTAGATGCGCCTGACAAATGAAGCTACAGACATGATAAAGAGCTTCAAAACAAAATTCAAATTAGGTTAACAGGATACTTTTCGTGATAAATAACTGACAGAACAGGCCAAACATATCACTGCGTCCTATTTTGACAGGTTTCCTAAATATGACGCACTACATGCGAATGTAGCTGATACTTTGAAGTTTCGTGTTATGCGCAGCTTATGATGGCAATGTGCAGCTCAAATTTCAAAACAAAACAAGGATTAGTAAGACTTATATGCCACACGGTTTACGAATCAAAGCAACCGGATCGCTCTTTAGCCCCGGGTAGAGTAAAAGAACTCAACTGGACCATAAAAAGAGAACCTGCAAGCTTATCTTCATTTGATAACTGCGGCTTCAAGATATGTAATAGCATTTACAAGTTTCCTCTCTCTCTCTATAATAAGACCACAAGGCTTGCATTACCTGCCATTATTCGGAGACGGCTCAAGGCTAGGTGCATATGTCGATCGTTCAAATGCTAGACTATAACGAAAATATGACGCGGAGAATCATAGAAAGTGAACTTACTAAAGACTCATATAGCAAGTTATCGAACAATTTATTACCGTCACTACAGCAGGCGACCAAGGACAAAGCAAGTAATCACGATATCTCATACCAGTGGCGTATAAGAGCCAACAACCCAGAGGATATCTCAGAATCCAACTATCCACATGATAGAGACACCAAGGCAGAAATTTTTACTCCCGGCTGTTATTATTGTCAGGAACTTGAAATTTCGATGGCCTAGCTATCGTTTGTATGTTATTAAGGTCACGACCCTACACATATTCTGCCGTCTGGACGCCTCGAAACCTAACAATTTTCTTACCACACCTAGACATCGAATCAATCAGCACTACTCAGCGTATATAACCATGCACTAATACAACATCATTTGTTAGGCAGTTGTGTTCTCCATAAGTATATATACATTACTGTAACGATACACAGGGAATTGCGAGGAATACTGGCCCTGGAGATAGTCACATCAATCGTGGATGGGAAAAGACTACAAAATGGAGGTAAACCCAGGAGGGAAACAGTCCCTTATTTTTGTACAGGATACAGAAAGGACAAGGCCAAAAGCCAATACCAAAAAAAACCATTTTGGCAAATAATCTTATTCAGTCTCTAGAATTTTGAAGATACTCCGTGGCTCCTCGTAATGGTGTCTTGTATCAATGCTACGTATCATATGTACTTGTTTTAGTATATAGAGTATCACTCTCTCAAGGCCCTGAATAGCTATCTCGCTTCATGAGAGTTATCTTCACTTAAGGCATTTTAGCCACCTACAGTCCAGCTTAATTACAAATGTCAGTCTTGGTACCTAACTTAGAGGTATCAAAACCCTTGCTCTCTAGATAAGCCTTAAATTTGAGATCTTCTTCAGTAACAGAATCTTGAGTGATATCAGGCAGGAAGAATATAGCGATGATACCGGAAAGAACACATAGCGAGGATGAGACGTAGAAGGGATACTGAGCAGAAGCATCGCCAGTTCTACCAGCAGCCTCGATATAGGGGAAGACCCAGGTTCCAACGAAGGCACCAACCTTGCCAACAGCAGCAGCAATACCGTAGTAACGGCCACGAACACCAGTTGCGCAAGTCTTGGCAGCCATGATACCAATGTTGTTACCAGGGCCGACTTCGCCGAAAGCACTGAAGATACCATAAACAACAGCAAAGGCACCAACAACGTCAGGATTCGATAGGCTATGGTAGCAGCCGGCCATGATGAAGCCAACTATAGCTTGGGCAATAACACCGCCAGCCAATGTGTACCGAGGGCCGTACTTGTCAGACAAGAAGGCACCAACGATCGTGCCGGGGATGTAGAAGAGATTGATGACAGTATTCCAGCCAAACACAGTAGTTAGAGGAGCAGTGTCTGACGAGTAGATGTTAGCTAGAATGGTGGATGAGAAGATGCTGAAAGAGTAGGCAGAGAAGTCGTAGATGAACCACACCAGGCTAACCATGGCCAAGCGTAAGCCATAGTAGCGGAAGACCAGCACGTAAGGGGTTTTCACGTTGCGCATAGAGTTATTGCGGAACTCGGCGGGATCTTCTATCTTCATACGTAGGAAGAAGAGCAAAAAGGGAAAGACAACGCCAAGGCCAAGTGATACTCTCCAGATAGTCTCATAGTGTTGGTTATGGCAGGCAGCAGCCACAACGTAAGGGACAAAGGCGCCAAAAACAAAGCCCCAGTCGATGGCCGAGTTCGTGAATGTGATGAACCAAAAGTTGCGCGTGCCAGCCTTGAGTTCGCTGGTTGATTCGGCAGCACCGACTGATCCGGCAGGGTATTCACCTACAGATAAAAGCATGTTAGCATATCGCGCTTTGTCTAGCCTGCATCCAAAAGGCAACTCGACAATTATTTCATCTTGGAGATGTTTATTTCGTACCTCCGATGCCCACACCAACAAAGAAACGCCATGCTGTCAAAATGCTGAACATGCCCTCGGGCGTGCCATGATAGTACGAGCCAGTAGCCAGAGCTGTGAAGATAATCAAGATGATGGTCGAGACTAAAAGAGTGTTCGTGCGAGACCAATGGTCGGAAGTATAGCCGAAGATCAGCATTCCAACCACAGTACCGGCAAAGGCAATATCGCTGACATATTTCTTGGCATGCGACTTTGTGAAAACTTCACCATACTGGTATGTAAGTGCAGTGGAAACAGAACCGATGACCTATTTGCTGCGTGTTAGTTCGACTGTTTTAGTAATATAAGAACAAGACGAGATACCGGGTAATGTAAGAGGACGGGAACGGCCAAAGGCCTTCTTACGTTATTGATATAACCGTCAGAAAATAAACCAGCGCCACAAGTCATTACAGGGAGTATCGATTTCACAAATGCCTTGCTAATTCCAAGCTCTGTTTCAGCCGGAGGCATTGCTCTCTGAGAATGATTACCCTGCTTCTCATAGTGACTTTCGTCGGCTGACATGTTGATCAGCAAATGGTTCAACTTCAAAGACTTTAAGTAAAGAAGGTTTTGTCTTAGCTTCGATAGTAAAAATTGAGGAAGAAGAAGAACAAAGTGACGATCTAACGACCGCTAGTGTATTTCTTGTGGAAGACGGGCAAAAAAGAAATGAAATAGGAGATAAATTTGGCTGATATTCACGAATCAGAATTTGGAATCCTCATTATATATGTATGTTCATATTCACCTAGATAGCAGAGATAGCGGCTGCGCACCAGCACATGTATTCTTCTTGTTCTTCTCGGGGGGGGGATTTCCCTTCTTAGTTTTGACATGCTTGCTGGGCTTACGAGCGACAGGAGAGGAGTAGAGACAAGCTGTCACTCCTCATGCCTTGCGGCGTGCCACTCAGAAAGCAAGTAGGAATAAAAAATTTTGTAAATCGACGAATACTATAGTAAAAAGGGCAAACTAGAGCCGAAATAGGTTAAGAGCCTGAAGTCGGTGCTAGGTCTCTACAAAAGCTGCGCCAAACAGCGTTGCGTTGTCGAAGCGAGTCTTGTCATAGTTAATATATAATCGAGTAATAAGCCATGTTGAAAAAAAAAGTAGAAGCGCCAGATCCACCTTCTCTTCCAGTGGCCGAGCAGCTTACTTACCGTCGTTCGGCTATTCGAAGCAACCTCATGGTTGATAGTATACTACTACTACGAGATAGCAAAAGAGACCCGCTTGCATGTGAAAACAGTTATAGATAAAAAGACGCTTGCTACTACTATAAGCCGCTATCTAGACAGATAAGCAAGAAGCAAAGCGCCAGTCAGAGTCTCTTACAAGCCAACCTGGGGACGCATGAACAGACAGGGGGGGCCTTTAGACCACTAAACTAGGCATTGAGAAATACGACTGTGTGAGCAAGGAAATGATAGGGCCTGATTCGCTGATATTTGCTGTAAAAAAAACGTGAAGACGTATTATATATAGTAAGTTGTGTCATGTAGTGAAATATCATGTATCTGTCTATAGTCTAGTATAAGCTATTTGTGTATTTCTCTTGGCCAGCCTGTCAAATCGCAAGCTTACAAAAGTCGCTGTAAGATCCTAGTAGCGCCAAGATCATGGAAGGACAAATAGAAGAAAAGAAATCAAGCCCTACAAATCACAACAACTTTCTCTGTCGCTAATGGCTTGTACTATGCAGATCTTCTCCGCTATATTGCATAGCCAAGCACTCCAGAGCAACACATATAGCTTCTGCGGCGAGTCTTGGCGGTCGAATCAAGCAACCACGCACGTGAAGACAAGTAACGTCATCGTTCCGTTCGTTCACACCAAAAGACATAGCATACACAAATGATTATAATAGATGATGAAGCCCGTTTCCACTGCTGCGCCAAAGGAGAAGAGGAGAATACGTCACAAGACAAACTGTTGTAGTGCTACTATAGAGCAGCTAGTTACAGGCTATAGTGTTTCGTAGTAGTGATAGCAGTAAGCCGCAGACCTTGGATGCTGTCTCGGATAGGACGGATTTTACACTGTTGTTTTGTTGGCGATATCTAGGCCAATGTGAGTAAATTTATTTCCATTGTGCAACGAAAATCTTCGGGTATTGAGTTTTTATTACTCAGATTCGATGGCCAGACATCTATCGCAGATATCAAACGTGCTGTGATAAGAAGTAGGCAGAAGAGGAAAACGTCCGAGACTTGGCTTCAGCTACATACTAAGATAAATGCCCCCCACTGCGGAATAAACGGATCACGTAGTTGAGGAGTTGATATCAGCAACAGACACATACCAATCATCAAAGAGATTCAATCCATGTGACCTTCGACACAAGTTGCTTACTTATCTATGTATTTCGCAGCACTCTATCAATGTTGTTTACCTTTCCGGGGGGCAGTTTCTTCAAGCGGTCAGTCCTTTTTCCAGACATGTAATCATAGAGTAAGTAAGCACAAACTGTCGCAAAAAGCACTCTTATCGCATTGTAGGGGCCATGAGCTTAATCTATTGGCTGAGGTGTATTGCTGAACTATCAATATCACGAGCAAACAGGAAGAAAAAGGATCCTGCAAGACTGATCTTAGCGATTCATTGATAAGATTAAACTTCAGCAAAGAAGGCAAATCTTAAATCATTCACCTACAACTGCTACTACACAATCAGACGCTGCGCATCATTGTTGCATAGTCAAGAGACAAGACAGGCGATCGATTTTGACGAGATTAGACTAAACTTTCTTCTTGTCTTGGTCGGTAAAAAACAACTGCATAAAGAATTTGTTACTGTGTTGTTAGTTCCTGCCCATATCTAAATGAACAAGATACTGCTGTCAACGTACCTGTAAGTTGTTAGTTCGACCGTTGTATGCCAATCCAATGATCATGGAAACAAAGAGTCCACTTGTACAATAGATGAATGCATGCATCTAGCTAAGTGAGTTCCTCAGCATAATGAATCAAAAGGTTGATCACAGTTGCAAATCACAATCGCTACCAACACCGAGTTTATGGCGAAACCCAGCAGAGCAAGAACAAGCAGCCTGGCTAGCTTCAATGATACGTCGCATGCATCCAAACCAAACCATAACGCACTTACCTCAACAATTAGAACACCTGTATTTATCATATCGACAGCAGCATATACGCTATCAACCACCACCCACTGAGCAAACAAACATCGATGTCGTTGTTTCTTGGCTCTATATTAGAGATAAACACATAACTATTGCATCTGAAATTAGGCAACGTAATTAGCCATGTTTGATCCATGCGTGTATCACATAGTCAAGTGAGACACGCCTCCGTCCAGAAAAGAAACAATGCCGTCATACCTCGTGCTCATACAACGCCATTTGCTATCCATAGATGTCAGTTGTCATTCAGATCCACTCGCTAGCCAGTAGTACAAGCTTATCTCAAAGATAGTTTTCTTGATACGCCCAATACAGCGACTACCTCCTCTAGCTCAGAGAGCAAGTTGTCTTCTGCTGTCTATCCGCAATCTTGTCATGATAATTATACTCCTAACATCCTACTACATTACGCCGTCATCAGAGCCATCCATACCTTGTACTCATTTCGTGCAGCTACTATACTGATGCTAAACGACATATTACGTCAAATCACAGTTGGAAATATCAGAACAGAAACATATTCACATTTATGACACGCTGCTAGCAGAGAGTTTTGTAAATAACTTATAATTGATTATAGCCCTAGATACATAAACCTCCAGATACCGAATCCAGAAGTAACTATATACAAAATGTAATCTCAGAAGCTCTACATGATCCCAGCGAATCGATGCTACGAAAACTAATAAATCGGATAGAAAAATATATATATACGAATGTCAACATGAACCCAGGCCGGGTACCTTGACGTGGTCGAAGAAGTCAAGATGAAATGGAAGAGTTTGACGGAATAATTGGAAAGGTCAGAAACCGATTTAGGCAGTCGACGACTCCACGGGCAGAGAAGAGTTGCCGCAGGCCTGGTCAGGGATATCGAAGGACTCAACGCGGTCCCAGGTAGCAGCCTTAGCGCCATTGCCAAGACCACGCTTGGCGAAGGCGGTCCAGAGAGCACACGCGTTAGCACCGCCAGTAAGGGCCTTGTCGGCATCGAGGATGGCGTCACGGGCAGAGACAAAAGTGGGGTTGCAAGGCTGCAGAGCCATACCGTCCTGTACCAGCTTCATGGCCAGGAACTTGCCATCGGTGGGAACACCATCCTCTAGGACGGGCTCAAAGGACTCAGGGTGGCCATGCTTCTCGACCAGGTTCCAGACAACTTCGTACAGGATAGTAGCCCAGACAGTGCCGATGGCGTGAACACCCTGGAAGACGAGGTCGTCCACGCTCTTGTAGGTGTAGGGGTTTCTCTCCAGCGAGGTTGAGTACTTGTAGGTACGGATGCCGGCCTCATCGTTGTAAACCCAGTCACCCATGGCGTAGTCGACGTCGCGGGTGTCAGTTTTCTTCAGGCGCAGAGCAGTGGCCATGAAGTCACCCCAGCCCTCACCCATGCCGCCGCTCTCATAGGTGGACAGGCAGCCAGAGTTAGCGGGGCCACCTGTCAGACGGTTGGACAAACCGTGAGTGTACTCGTGGATGATAACACTGGCATCGAAAGCGCAATCACGCATTGGGGTGGCGGTGGTCCAGAGATACATGCGCATGCGGGGGTTGTAGCCATCGGGGGGAGTGGCGAAGTTAGCGTTGTTGAAGCCAGAGCCGTCCTGGGCGTTCAAGATGACGTAGTCGTCACCCTCGCCGCCCTTGCCGTTATTGTTAGCCTGGAAGTTACCGGCGGCCTCGTTGAAGCCCAGGATGTACAGCAGATCGTGGTACTTGTTCGCAGTGTAGAACAGCTGAGTCACGGATGCGTTACGGTACGAATCGGTGTCATTCATAGAAGGGTCATACGCGTAGCGAAAGTCCAGGTCGGCACTGTAAGGCCGGTAGTTGTCAAGGTACTCGTCCTCACCGTCCGGGTTAACCTGAGCAATACCGTTGTTACCGAAGGTAGTGTTGGTGACGCTATTGTTAAAGCCCTGTCCGTGCCAGGTGAAGGGGCTGGCCTCTTTGTCCCAGGGGTCAGTAACCACGACGCGGGCACCTTCTTCGGGGTCGTTGACCTCACCCCAAGGGTAAACCTCATATGTTGCAACGTCAGAAACGTAGTCGACAACACCGTGGATCTTAGTGTTGGTGGTAGCGTCAACGTAGGTCAGCAGCCAGTTGTCGACAACGTCAGTCTCAACTCTCCAAGAGAGGACCAGAGTACCGTCCTCATTCTGGATGTAAACAAGCTTGGTCTCGGGGTTCTTCTGAACACCAGTAGCCCCAACGATAGTGTAGGCCTCATCAGTAGTCTTATGAGCCTTGGCGTCGGAGACCTCGACTTTAAGGCCAAGGGTGTCAATAGCTCCAGTCAGAGCATCCAGCGGCTCGGAAATGTCACGGCGGCTCAGAGTAGGGATTTCACCTTCGAAGAAAGAGTTACCGAAGGAGAATATGGTGCCATCAGCGCCAATCTATAAGATAAAGGGTTAGTTATGTCTCAAATAGGTTACAAGAAAGCAAAAAAAAAATTTAAAAAAAATTTAACTTACATTGACGTTGAAATCACCATTGTCCAGATCCAGGCCATTGATGGTCTGGCGAAAGTGCACATGGGCAATACCGTTGGTGCCGATGTAGTAATCCTCAACCAGGCGGAAGGAAGCGTCAGGAGCAACCTTCTTGACCAGCTCAGTGGCAGTCTCGACGTAGTTCGAGCCACGCTTCACGATAGAAGCAACGATGGTGTTGGTCTTAGTCTGGAAGGTGTCCACATACGAAGACTTAGAAGGCATGCGGAAAGCGCTCACATCAACACCGCGCTTGGCGACGTGGGCGTCATTGGAGCGGCGCGAGGGGTGGGCACTGACAGAGAGAGCCTGAGTAAGAAGACCAAGAGCAATGACAGACTTCATTGTGAAAGATTGTAGTATAATCAAAGGTGTCAAGCAAGTGAATGGTTGGCAGCGAAAGCGAGTGATATTGCGAAAAGATCTCGTGAATGAATGACTGAACTGTGAATGGTGAGTGAAGGACTGTGAGGCCTGAGAGGGGTGAGGAGGAGAGACAAAGAAAAGAAGTTTTCGGAGCGGGAATCAGTTTCTTTTTATTCTCCAAAGGAGGCCTACGATCAGAAGCTTCTGAAGGACCATTATCATGACACGATGTGTCAGAGTGTGCACCTACCTGCCGACTGTTAGACGGTAAAAGTCTAGATTGACGTTAGAAGTGAATAGGGGTTCAGGATCGGAGGCACTTGTTCAGTGTCTATCCGGTATTCGACCATCTTGCAAAGGCAAGCTCGGACGCTATGGTTATCGTGAAGAGAGTAGCAATGCTCCCCAGCCAATACTCAAATTCAACTATCAAGCTTCCATCCTGAGCTGAGTTAAATCTGTGCTACATTACCCAGCCATACCTATGCCAAGGTATACTAGGCGACTTCTTCCCGCTATTAAACCAACAGATAAAGTCACAGGTACTCTGGCCACTATAGGTGCTTTGCTTCGCTCAGCCAAAGCCTGTCCAGGGTTGCTTCTCCGTCTTAATACTAGCTCAAGCTTCTCGATTAGGAAGCTAGTAGTGCTTTGCCTTGTCATATACGGTATCATCTTCGGGCTCGTTCGCAGTGACAATAAGAGTAGCCAAGGCACTCTTTAATGTGTATTGACTACCGAGGTTGTGTTCCTATGCAGCTAAACTGAGATTCCGCGTATTGCATGACAAGAAGGACAAACTTCCGTCATCCTTCAAGGGTCCTTCCATTCCTGGTAGGGGAACATAGACAGCTGGAGGGTCCATGGCTATGTTCGAGCTTCTTCAAGACTCGATTAAGACCTAGCTTTGCTCTGGTGAGATAGACTTATTTTGGCAGATTAGAACATCTTCGTATGACCACTAGTACAATTACAAAATAACCACCCATGCTAGACAAAAACATACTAGCAGCTTCCTTGTACATGTAGTTGCTGGTAGCCAAGACGCCAAGTCTGTACAGTTTCCAGTTTCCTGTCTAGGCAGATTGAGCAGAAAAGCGACAAAGATGTTTTTGGCAAGATCTTTTGTCCATGAACGACATGATGAATAGGAAAGTCGCAATTGTTGCATATCTGATAACGTTGACGATCGATCGATTGCATCATCTTGTTCAGTAAAGAGCGTGCTTAGACTAGGATAGCATACTAACAGGTATTCAGTCTATGTTTTTTTTTTTTAACTCATTACTCGATTAGAAATTAACTATGACGAGACTATACTACTTTGACAGTAAAAATATGATATCTGGTGGGTTTTTGAGAAACAAAAC
>LXKZ01000366.1:0-27612 GCA_001856765.1 Endoconidiophora polonica
GGGGGGGGGCTGTGGCGTCAGCCACAGCAATGTCTAAAGAGGCAAGGGTCTCATGATGTTGACGAGAACACTAAACACAAGATAGCTGAACTCCTAGTGCCAAAAACAAACGTAGTGTATCTATTATCCACAAGACAACGAGTCCCCTCACAGCAGGCCAGCCTCTGGAGATATGGTATGAAATGGTCAAAAAGAAAGCTGCGTTTAGCGGAGCCGAGAGCAGAGTAGAGCATTGCAACACTATATGATGTCAGAGGCCCTGCTATTGATTGCGTTACAGTTCATTGCCCACTTTAAAGGGCCTGGCTGAAGCAGTTCAGCTAGAATGTTCACAAGTTACTGAATTGGAAATACAATGTCTGCGTACCAGCCAAGACTTGACAGGCTATAGCTTCTTCTACTGGCTACTGTTATTGCTATAGCTACAGCATAAATAAAAGCTAGTCTCAACGACTTGGCGAAGATTCTGTAAATATAAGCTAAGATACACAAAAGGGTCGTTATTATGGGTACCCTATTGTGAGACTATGCTTCATAAAATCTACTTACACGATAAGACTCCCGTCCGTTCAGCTACAAAAAAAAGAGCTAGTTCGTTAGTAGAGTGAAAAAAGGAGGGGCTTGGGAGGCCCGACAGGGAAGTCTGGTGTAGGGGAAGCAGCCTTCGGGAAAACATGATACAACCACTACAATGAAGCTACGAAAGCTACGGTCTAAACAAATGTATCCAGTGGCACTAATTCAATGATTATATCTTTAAAGAGAAGAATCCGTGCAATAACATGCTAGGAGATATAGGGCTTTCCCACGAAATTCCCACCCGTTGTTGTAGTAGTTCATTATACACCAATGCATACTTGGACGGATCGACGTATATGTACATATGTAGACGCAATCTATATTCCAAAAAAGAAGAAAAAGTGCGTGTCTGCTGCTGCATGCAAATGGCTATAGGAAGGATACACGCTTCATTTTGTCATGTATGTACGCTCCTATATACATCCCTCTGAACCTGCAGCAAGCTGGAAAAGGCGAATAGAAGGAAGGATGGAAGGCTAGACCAGACACTTCACTGTTACTATATAGTAAAGTTGTAGTAACCTTGAAGGGATTACGGCTTCGGGTCCGAGGCGACATCTTGACGAGACTTATAGCCATACCGACGGCGTGGTGAATAGTATTAACAACGTCCAGAGGCATTCGCCCTTATTTTAAGTAACTTTCACCACTATAAGTCTTTGCTGAACAAACCTTGTTGCAGAAATGAGAGCGTTATGCATTAGCATAGTACTTTAGGATACCTAGTAACAGTAGTAGTTAAAACATCTTTTATCTAGTGTAAACTGTGTGATGCTACCTCATAGACATGGAGATACTTCTTACTATGCTAACATCCCGTATGGGTATCATGTGTTTTTATGGTACAGCTTAGCTAATCATTTTCTTATGCCTATTTTCGATGATACAAATAAATTCATCTTGTTTTCTTGTAGAGACATGTTTCTTATCTTGGTAAGTGTTAGTTTCAAGAACGCGGTCTTAGGCCTCATCAATTTATGGATTACACCATGACTATGTATGCTAGTCTAGAATTAAGTATAGTGATAATGATGCTTCTACACCGTAATTAGCGATAGAGAGCTGCTATATAGCAGTGGCCTTTAGGATATGCTGTGTTGATAGTATGAGCGGTGGCCAAGGATTTTCTGTCACTATTATAGACAATAACGGCGTTTTCTCTGGCTGTTTCCATGATCTAGTTATAACAGCCTGCTAACTCTAAGACGGTCCACTATTTGACAGTTGTACTATGGACACACGAAGGGATTCTAAAACTAATGTTGTTAACATTGGGCTCCCTTATCTGGCAGAAAAACATAGTTCCATGGCTTCAGACAATCGTCTCATATTTTAAGTCACCGAGAATACACGAACCGTTTGTCATTTTCTTATCCTATCCAAATCCTTTGTCTTCCCGCCATTAACCGTTCTTCCTTTTTCACGTTACCAGACACTGATATGCTCTGTATTTCGGCGATTTTGCAGTCTTCTACTAGCTAGCCTGTTAGCTTGTCTGCTTCCCCGCCTGCTGTGTGAGCTTGGTTTACATGGTTACTCCTAGTAATCATGGAGTCCTGGTCTGACAAAAACTTCGAAGTTCAGTTACTACAAGTAAGTAGTTGGTTGGACACAATGACTTGGCATATCTCTATACCTTAATTTCAAATTTTCATTCAGTGACGTGTAAATCAAGTATTAAGCATGAAGCCAAGACATTTTTTGGATGCTCTAGTTTCATATAGACAAATGTTATGATTTGCCAGCTATTATGACATTAGTCAAAATATTAGTAGATACAGGAAAACAGATTCCATGAAATCCTATATGCATAGCAAGGATCATACAAGTTGCATAGACAGGCCTAAGTTGTCCTAGTTGCAACAATAGCCCAGAATATTGATTGTCGAACGCGCAAAGAAATATTAAAGAATGGCAATAGCATCATAATATAACAATGAGAGAAACGCTACTGCCCTGTTTGCTTCTGGACAGTCTAAGTACTATGTACATTGCTAAAAGGTACATGTAGTGATAGTTAGGCACTATAGAGATTATCAGATATTTCGCATCCTCTACTATTTATCCACTATTTCTTTTAGGTTGAACTTTTATTCATAATACTCACTCTTGCTCTGTTATGGGTACCAAAGCGAATATTGTATTGGGGATCAGGAATTCATAGAAGAAGAAAAAAACCGAACGCCGGGCTTGTTTCGATAGGGTTTGCAATATCCGCTCCCTACAACGCATACTATAGAGACACATGAACACATACGCAGCTTGGACAACTCACGCACCATTATGCAAGCTATGGCTTTAGTTGCCATTGCCTGGAGCCTTTGAATACGAAGTTGACGAGTCTAAACCTCCCGTTAACAGAAACATATTATAAAAAGAATAATGGTGCTCTCAGGGGACTTGAAGCTAACGCCGTATCTTTGTTCATATCACTATTATTTGAAGTCTTTGGTCTACTTACGTAGCTTAGCTAGGCAGTATATCTGTCTCTTTTAGTTCAGGGGAAAAATGTATTTCCATCACCCCGCTTCTTAGTCGCCCAACATAGTCTTATTCAGCCGATGCTAGGATCAGGCACCATGATAACATTTGAGCTATAGCACGGATATTCATGGCACTTCTCTCCCATCAACTAATCAGCATTCTTAATATTTGGCGTAGTTATTCAAACCCCGCAAGATGCCCAGTCCTAGACCATGATACTTTCTCGCTTCCCCTCGCTGCTTGTTCCTGCCTGTCATCTGCGCCAGGTTAGAGCCCCCGGGTAACGGAACGTCTCTATAACATTCAAAGGTATGGAGGCTAAGATATAAGTCTATAATTAGATATAATATACATTATAGTATCGGGATTCTGCGAAGTTACTTTGATCGCTATACTGTATACTCAATAATGACTAGTAAAAACATAGTTCCCAGAAAAGTCGAGGGGTGTGGGATCAAACGTGATCATTTTTACCAACTACATGTATGAAGTAACAATAGGAGAATACTTGATATCACAAGCTGACGATTTTTATATTGGGAGATTGAGTTGACGGTGATTGTACTTGCATATAGTACTATATGTAGTTCTATGGTAGGAATGTGACCCAGGAACCTAAAAGCTGACCCAGAACAACGGCACCATCTCCTATTATAAACAGAGGTACAATCAACTAGGTAAGCCTTATTTATGTTTTCATTCCACGGTACTAGGACATGCAAGTAGCGTATGCCGTATACATATAGTGGTATGCACTGTCAGTAAATCGGACATATATACCGCGGAACCGGTCCACCCGCCCAAGAGATGCAGCTAAAAAGCTAGTCACTCATAGCTAGAACACTTCAAGTTGTACCGTTAGACACGGCAAAAAGCCAGATAACAGGCTTTATCTACAGCTCCATAGTAAAGCCAGTTACTCAATTCATACCCAAAAATACGTCTTAAAAACATATTATCCCCCGGCGTCTATTGATGTACTTCGAGACTAGATATCTTATTTACTATTTTCACATGCCAACACTCACACACACCTCATCGCCTTACATCTTCCCCCCTGCCACGGCATATGCTTGGAACCGTACTCATAACTTGGGCTTATCACGCTAACGCATGCCCCTAGGTAAGCAAGTATTGCAACGTGGACAACGATTAGACGAACGATCTCAGAAAGGATGGTATCATCACTCATGGCGCCGCTTAGCAGGCTCTCTTTTGAAACCAGGGCTCGAAAGTGGCCAGCTAATAACATGTACCAACTTCTCACATTGGCAAGTCATCGGGAATACATACATACACCTAGACACCTATGTATATATCTGGAGAAACTCTGATACCTAGCGAGTAATTCACAGCTAATGGTTCCTCCCGCCAATGTAGCATCTCTTCGTTCCGGATCTCCGGGCTCCAGCTATTCGAGGAATACACAGACGCCATGCTTATTGAAGACATGAGCCTTTGAACGTCCCACGTGATTGCCTACCTACTAACTGGACATATCAGACATAGCCACGGAGCTCCGGAGGTGCTTTCGTCGGTGGTAGTGCCTCCTATCTTTACATACAATAACTACTAGCAATCAGCACTCCGCCTCGGAAGCTGGCCAAACAAGGAAGTATCAGCGCTTCTAGAGCGGTCGGTCGTGATCAAATGGTCACTAGTGAACCGTTTCTTGCCTGAACCTACATGTAGCGTTCAGTTTGTTCTTCCAATAAATCAACTAACATCCAAGTCATCTGCCAGAAAAAAACAAAAGCCACACCCCGGCAACATTTGTATCAGCATGCCTTGTCTCTTCAATCCGCCGGTTGTCGGCTAACAACGGGCCGTCCGCTCCATTGTTCTCACAATTCTCTGGACCGCAGAAGAATTTATTTGGAAGCCAATATTGCGATGTTTGATTTCCTATTCAGTGCTCAAGCCAGCATGTCAGCTTAGCCACAACATCCGCGTACATAATGTCCCATACTTAAGAGTACCAATGCGAGAAACGCCTTGGTCCAATAATTCCATATATCAAGTCATTGTAGCGCAGGCTCCGAGCCTCTATCTTCGATGATAAGGCCAAGCTCCCTAGCAGGCCTTATGTTGCCCATGCCTTGCCTACCTACTAGTAGTCATCTTTGCTATCACTCGATTATAAAAGGTAATTCGGGAAATATCACAGTACGTGCTTTTCTTATGTTAAGACGGTTTAATAGGAGATCTTATGCTAGTACACTATAGCTTGTGTAATTATCTAGTTTTCAAAAGCACCGGTTTGCCACACCGCCTTTATACTAAGCATGAATAGCTAGTTTATTATTATCATTCCTGTGCTCACCGCTGTTATGTAGGGGTTAGGGTTGGTTGGCTTGGAAAGATGTAGATGGCTGTCAGGATATGATGCCAACAGTCTTTGAAACCCTATTGTATGACTAATAAAGGCGTTTTATTCAACAGACTTTACTAAAGAGCTGACTAGATCTCGGCATGACTCTACGGACAAGAGCGAGCTTGTGACGTGGCGTTGATCTTGGGTGTTATGCGACGGACATATGGCACGCATTCATACTGGATTTGTCCGATGAATATGGCGACGCGTCGACCAGTTTTTGGAGATGCCTTCCTTGTACAGTTCCGGGTTGTAATGTAGTTCATGGAAGCTATGTATTGTATATATGCTCCCGTCGTGCATATACTAGTTGCTGAATGGAACTGTGGCTATCATCATAGAGTATTGTTTATCACTCAAGGAGAGATATGTCCTGTATCTTCAATATTACAGATCATTTAATGATTGTATCCGTACCTGAAAGTATTATGTAAAACAGCTGATGTATATACTTCATAACGCCACAACATTGGTCATCTGATATATACGTATTGGAATCCTTAGCATTGCTCAAGCTACTGTGGAACTAACTAGGCGTTATTTTCGTACTGACAGTTTAGTACTAGATAAGAGGCGTATAAGCCTGCCTGTTTAAGCAATATCCGCCATGTCTATGTGATGCTTTTCTAAGCCTGTTATGAGAGTTTGTACTAGTGCTACAACCCCGGTTCAAAACTGTCGTACTTGCAGCACCGCAATTCTATAAGAAAGAAGTTTTGTGATAAGTACTGCCAGTGCATGCATTCATACAAGGGTTTCTAACAGGACACGATATTCCTGCATACTCAATCTTGTTACTGGTTCCGGTATCAACACAGGCATTAGTACCTTAACACTGTATGGTACTGCTGAACGCTCCGATCCGATAGTGAGACCAGATTGTTGAATGTCGGTCAACCCCTAGACCTCAGCTGATGCAGTCGGAAAACTGATTGATTTACCAATCTGCCATGGCTACCAAATATATGGATCCTATAGGATGGCTATGGTCAGTTGCAGGGCTTGGACCGCCAGTTCTAATTTTGCTGCTATATGCTGGCATTCGCTGCTGACCGTGCTAATATCACACGGAGTTATATGTTATCGTAGTGGAAGTTGAGTGCTTGTACTGGTGCTGGTAGGCGGAAAATAATATGCCCCTTGTTTAGCTTATACTAGCCCGCTAAGTATCGTCCCGTCCGTGCAGAACCTGCCCACAAAACTCCTTCTGTTTCCTAATGAAGGTCTGTCCAGCAAAACTCAATGCACAAATAAGTGTCACGACGGAGACGGATGACGTAGGGCTGTTTAAAAACGGATAAAATAGTGGCTGGCTAACTGCCAAGCACACCGTAGGAACAAATTCGAGTATTTTAGCCGAGCTTCAGGGTGAATTGAATTTCTTAGTAATATTAAAGATATACCTGCTTGATCATTACCATATCCGTTTGCCAGTGGCCGGCCGAATAGCAAGCTTCAAAGTTGACAAAAATGCAGACTATTGCCACTTACTGATTCCCGTCTTTCTATACGAGGAGACTATGCTTGATAGAAGCAATATGTAAGCTACTCCGAGCCAGGTCAACAATAGTTGTAACAGAAATATTTGATGTAGTCACGCCAGTACATGAGTACTTGATACGTTTGACTACGCAACGGTTATATTATGCTTTAAACCTCCAGATAGATAGATACCTTTCAGTCATGTATCCCACATCGACTAGGCTCAGTTATTGCATCTGCATAGAGGAGCCGATCTCTCTAGTTGCTTCTATGGCCAAATGAAGAAACATCCTCTGTCTCGCATATTGCTAAATCTGTTAGTGTACAGTATCCTGATGAAATTTGCCTCACATTGATACGACTACAACTGCTAGACTATAGTGTTCTTGATAAATCACCAGAGGGACAGTCCACACTATCAATACTCCGTAGAATCGGCATTGGAAGGGGCTAGCGACCTGGAATAGAACGGTACAAACTGGCTCATAGAACATGAAAACTTGGTTCACTACCTCTCATTATAACAGAAAGGCTACATAGCAGAAGAACATCTATGTTTTGAGTGGGCTATCTACTATCTACTACTAGGCTCATAAATGTGTTGCTCGTCCCAAATATGTCTCCCTCGCATGTTCATAACGAAAATCTTTGTCATAGCTGGAGCGTATGTCACTCAGCTAGGCCTAGGTGACGACGTTGCCATTTCAAGTTTGATGGACATACTACGAAGCTGAAGTTGCTGACTAAATAACTTAGATATTATACTTCTTGTCGTTTCAACGATTGTATTATTCCATCAGCAGCCAGTCTGATATATACAATAATCAAATCTTCTATGACGTATTGCGCCAAGAAGTGTAGATAATGTGCTTCCCAACAATATATAGGTATGATTCAGTGATCTTAAGCCTGTAGTTAGTAACAAATATATAGCGGTACAATACTTGATTGGATACCAGAAGTAAGAGTAGGATTTCATTGGCCTTATACTGTAGTTGTACTGTGGAGAAGTGCTTGTGCTATAGACTATATGACATCAAAACGAGTTACAAGCTGAAGATACGGCGTATCATTTCTTGATGAAACTATATATGCCTTATGGGCATACTGTTTAGTATCTGATAATCCAAATTGATAAAAGGCTTCTTCTCTCCGCAACAGGTGCACCGAAACGGCCTACCCGTAGTAGATACTACGCTACGATACCGCTAAATGACTACTGTCGGCATATCAAATCTTGCTAATCATCACCAGAAAAACGCTACAAGGTCGTGGTCTACTAATTAAGTCATTTTTCTATCATTAAAATCCGAAGGAGCTGCTGACTTACAACCTCTTCTCTTTTGCCAGCGGGCTATTATATCGGGCCTTGAGCAGCTAAAGAATAACATGATATGAAGAATACCGTATGTTCTACACTTCTACGGACGAGGGCTTCAATGAACTGCAAGCCGTCACATCTCTAATACGCATAGAAGGACGTTCTCAATACAAATTGGTTGATGGTTGAGATCTAGGCAGAATACGGGAGGTCAGAATTTTGTAATGGCAAGGTTATCGAAGCTACTTCGTCGTAATGAAGCAAAATTGGTACAATATAAACGTCAATATGGCTGTGCCATCAGGATACCGTCCTACTATACGTGACTCGACATTTATATTCTTAAGTATCATGCTAGGGCTCAATTGTCACAACTATAGAAATCATACGCGGGTTCAGCATGCATGTACACCGCCTCATAGTCCTATAGGATCTACAAAGGCTAGGTATATTTATTTCGCTTTGGGGCCCCAGAGAAACAAAAGGCATATTAACTTCGAAGTAAAGTATAGTGAGAAAGCTGTGCTAAAGGGTAGTAGCTGACATATAGAAAAAATAAAAGGCAAAATAGTGCGATTTGATTTGCATTCGCTAACTATACTAGTTCTAGAAGGTCAGCGCAGACAATATCTAGTGCTCTTCGCAAGGCTTCCAAGGGACTCCCTATAAGATTAGACTGCCAAAGGGTTCTCTGTACTAGAACTCAATAGTTTCCTACGACGGATACAAAATTAGGAGCGATATGGCAATCAACTGGGTAGGACAAGCTATTAGAAACTACAGCAGTAACATACAACCAGACTTTCTATACGACGAGACTCAATATTATAGAGGATCTGATGTTGATAGTGCGAATAAAACCTGGTCCGTGAAAATGGTACATATATGCGTGTGGCGGAAAGTAAATCGGCTATGAGATGAGTCATGCTACAATGTTGCTACAACGGCGCTACAACATTGCCCCTTGTGGCCAATAATAAAAGATCAGACTTTTAACGTGATGGGCATGGAAAGTTCTGCATGAGTGATCATAGACGGAAACATCACGAGACGTGTGATTGATTGTCTACAAGGGTAGACAAGTTATTGCCATCGAGATGGCGGCAAACGGTTGGGGAGTCAAGCATTTAAGGTGCTGTGATTGGTGGCCGATCAGCAGGACATGCTGTAACGGGTCTATCGGCTGGCTTGAGCTCGAAGTGGCAACCACTGTTCTATTATTTCTTACACGGTATAATCGATAGCACATATATGAATAACAAGAATCACAAGTATTTCTGCTAGCTCACAGTCTTGAAGTACAGCGACGATACGAAATATCAGGCTGGAGATGCTAGTCAGACAACATGTATTGGGGAGATATGTCAAATCCTAGGCAGTCTGTTAGGCGTTTAGATTCACAGTATGGAACTATTCAATATCATGATTCTTGGATGTCACCCTACAAATGAATCAGCACATATATCTATAGTCCGATCAGCCAATACTATCAACGGCCCATACGAAGCGATTGCGGTACATCAAGCGTTACCAGCGCGGCGTGCCCAGTGGCTATGGGCGCGAGGCTGATGAAGTGTGGTTCCACAAGGCAGTACTTAAAAAAGCACACCTACCACCTATATAATGTACGACTTTTTTGAACGACAGTGTATCCCTGTTTACCGGTGAAAGGAACTTCAAGCCAAGTTTGCGGTCGAGTCAGGTCTTGTAAGGCAGTAGTTGCATATATCAAGACATGCTTGGTCCATACAATCAATAAAATCGTAGGCTTATTTGAGTAAGTGGTTTAATCCTTAGCGCCGAGCACTCAATACTCGACTTTCTCTCTTTTGATTGGCCCATTATACCGAGAATGGATCCCTCCCTCGGTTGCTGATTGGCCCTAGACGACCTCACTTAATCAAGTTGTGCCGAGTTAAGCCATTGTCGCCATATCCCGCATTATAATGCGGTTAGGGACCGATATATTGACGATGTTTGCTTAGTCTCCTCTGTCAGGCTCAAATCGTATCAATATACTCCTGCATCTGTACTCAGCTAAACAAGGCCAAACTGCACCACTGCCTTCGTTGCCTTTGATAGGCTCTTCCTCGATACGACGAGCTATGGTTCATCACGTTCGGCCCTTTTAACGTTACCTCCTCGTACACCCAGCTAAGTGTCTCTCGGTTATCCCAAGCAAAGCTTCGGTGCCCAAAGTTTTCGGTCTCTACCGCTCTACCCCTCGTCTCACTCCAACTAGCTGTACCAGACACACATGCAGAAAGCTCTTTGCCATAACCGCCACCGCCCAATCACCAGCACCAGACCCAGCATCTATTGCATTCATGGACCCCGCTTCAATCGCCATTCTCCAGAGCTACACAGCCTGTGACATCTCTGACGCCCTGCTCCGTCTAAAGATCGCTAGCGGCGGCGTCCTCGCCGACCTAACATTTCGATCCGTCACACCAGCCCTCTCATTCTCGCAGCGCATTACAGTAGCTCCTGCTTCTACAGTACTCTTTACTCGCAAGTTGCCCAGCAATGCTCATGGCGCATCGTCTTCTCTTGAGGCCTGGCAGGAGGATCTTCTTCTTCCACCGGCTAATATCCCTAAAGGAGCACATTGGGCTGACTTAGCTGTGTCTGGCACATTCGCTGTGATCCAGCAGCCGGCAGGCCAGACCAACGCCGTCTGTGGTGGGATCATGGCCCTACGTATGCTTAAGCTCGGTATCCAAGGTATCATCGTCGATGGACGGGCACGTGATATCGAGGAACTGCAATCGACAGGACTTCCTGTATGCAATGCTCATCCTACCCCTTCGTCGGCCTACCTGGTCAAGGAGACATGAAAGGAAGCTGACATTCGAACCATTTTATAGTTTTGGTCCAAAGGCCTTTCAACTGTCGGGGCTGGGGGTTCTTCCGCTCCTCACGCAGTGCAAGTTCCTCTTCAAATCAATGGTACGTCTATAGCACCAGGAGATATCATCGTCAGCGACTCTGTCAACGGCGTTGTCTGCATTCCAAGGGATCTTCTCCCACAAGTCTTGGAACTGCTACCCAAGTTAACGGCTATGGATGAGCGTGTCAAGGAGGATGTCCTCAATGGGGCGTCTGTCCAGGAGTCTTTCAAAAAACACCGAGCATAAACAAGCACATGTTACATAATTCTAGAGTGTAACTAAGATATTGTAAAACAATGTATTCGTGAATTCATACAGAAGGGGTTTGTATAGTTGCGCGTCTAAGAAAAAGACCGGCCTTCAAATTCTGGTAGTATATAGCGTTGTTTCCACCATCTGCCTCTTCAGCGTTGTTGTGATTGTTCAATTTTTTTTTAAAAAAAAAGATACGAAAACCTTCTAATTCCCTTTGGCTAAACGATCTACAACCATGATTTTGCAGAGGGTTTTCGGGAAGTGAATGATGGACGCCAAAACCCAAAAGAAAAGAAATAAAAAGAGATAGGGAGACATAGAGAGAATAGATAAGAGCAAGCACAAACCAAGCAAACCCTAGACAGCTAGTTCACAGCTGTGTTCATCATCTAATAAGTATGCTTCACATCCGGTACCGTCTGTCAAAGCTGTTTTTCTAGCGCAACCATGAATCGTCTGCCCGGATCTCAGCAGGCGGCACGGCGTTCCTTCCTATAGACAAAGATGATTCTTCATCACTCTCAGATAACAACTTTGGTGCAGGTAGATCCAGCCGTGGTGTATTCTCCAGAGGCTTTACACTAACACCACTTCCAACACCGGCACTTGGCGCATTTGCCACGGAGTTACCTGGAACATTGAGCGGTGCGGGCGCCAGGGGCGCTGCCTTAG
This sequence comes from Endoconidiophora polonica, assembly GCA_001856765.1. Classification (NCBI taxonomy): domain Eukaryota; kingdom Fungi; phylum Ascomycota; class Sordariomycetes; order Microascales; family Ceratocystidaceae; genus Endoconidiophora; species Endoconidiophora polonica. Next base: position 12,059 of record LXKZ01000366.1, read on the forward strand.
ACTTGGAAGGGGAGACGCTGCGGCTGCGGCTCTCAGGTGGCGGTCCATAACGCACGTCCTTAAAGTCCCAACCATCTTCACCTGCAGCCGCAACCCAGGTCCGCAATGCCTCGTGTACTGAAGGGTAAAACTTCTCTTTGCAGAGTCGTAGAGAACCACCCATGCATCGTTCCCAGCCTGAAACCTTCAGCTCCATACGAAGCTTGTTTCGGGCATCTCGTGTTGGCGTGCACGCTATGATGGCATTCATTAGATCCACGTGTGACGCAAGATAGTTTGTCGCGTCCCATTCAACACCTCCAACATAAGGTGCTGCAGCAACTGGCGGCCGCTCAGCAGGGAAATGCCTCATCTGGTACTTGATAGCTGGGTCTGTTTCATCGGCAGAAGCCAATGATAGAGCCTCTGGGTCCAAGTTGGATCTCTCGGGAGCGGCCACAATATTTAGATGGTGTAGGAAGATCCAGAATACCTCTTTTGTGACATTGACAACTTCTTTGTTCCACACTCGGTATGGTCTCGACCTATACATACTCATGACAAAGCCGAGGGGTCGCTCCGACTCCGGCGGATCTGGGTCATGTAGATGGGCCAGTACATTCGTTGCTCTAACCGACCGATCGGTCGGGCAACCAGATTCGATGTACATGAACAATATTGAAGTCACTATATTGCGCGTGGTAAATTCGCTTGGTCCTTTCTTGTCTGGGTCGAAAAGGAGATGTAGAAGCCGTGGGAAAAGAATTTCTTGGTGTGAATGGATGTAGACCTGTGCTACTGCTGTTGTTGAAAGGGCCTTTAGGCATAGTAGGTTCTCGTGGAGAAGTGCGTCTTCGTGTTCATCACTAAAGATCATTAGTTTTCGGGTCTTCAAAAGTATAATAAGTGACTACTTACCGCCATTCTATCCTCATGATGCGATAGAGAAGACCAACAATCTCCTTCATTCCTCCCTGCTTGATGAAATCTTCGATCCAGGCTACAGTCTCATTTCTAAGCAGTAACCTTAGCTTATGCAACTTGCCCACTTCAACTGCTTGAGGCTTGGTTGTTTTGCGGAGGTAGGATACAAAGTCTGCTGGTGCTGTGCCCATGATCTTGGCGAGCAAGCCAGTACCGTTTCCAGCACCACCATTTCCGGTGTTATTATCACCAGCAGGATAGTCCTGGTCAAGTAGCTGTTCGTCACCAAGAGCTTCACTAGACTTCGAACGAAGATGCAAGCCTAGACCAAGTGTCTTATCACCTTTCTTTCCAGTCTTACCAATTCGAGAAAGGGTAAAACTACGGCCTCTATTTCTCTTAGTCTTGGCTGCAGGTTGTGCCACTTCGCTAACATCGACAGCATTATCCCGAGGTGCTTCTGCCCGCTGGAAGTTATTAGCGGCAGCAGATTTTGGGTCCTGCTTATTGGCAGCGGCAGCCATCTCAGCCCAATCTTGACGGATGAACTCCATCTTTATTGTATCTGCCAAGTTTCGCATTTTATATCGCTGGTTTTCGGGAATATTCCGCCGATCGAGCATAGCCTCCAGATGCTTTTCTATATCTTGAGCGCCCATAGCAGCGATCTCCGGGTTCATTTTGCGTCCGACAGTAGTTCCAGCAGATACGCTCTTAGCACGGGCGTGTGCAGAAGCAGGCCGGAACGGCATTCGCACTCCATGGGTAGTCTTTCCCCTCTCCGAGAAGTCCTTAGGGGAAGGCGGCATTGACCCTGATCCACCGCTCATGCGCGGATCCGCAGTCCGTGGCGGAGGCATGGATGGAGAGGAGGGCTCAGCACAAAACTGCTGATAGATGGGAGTAGTTTGTTGGCTCGACTGAGCAGCCATGCTTGAAGGGGGTGTCCTGTTTTCCTTGTCCTTGAAGATGCGAGGCTCGTTGTCGTCCTCTCGTCGATAAGATGTTTTCGGTCTAGAAAGAAAATTCGCCAGGTTGGTGGCAGACTTCGTAGTCTTGTGGCTCTTGGCAGGTGATGGCTCTCGACTTATGAAACGGGATGTAGTCTCCTTCACAGTTCTCCCAGTAAATGATGCCAGTGGTCCCCATCTACCACTTCCCGCGTTTCTTTCAGTGTCTCTGCCCCGTTCTCTGGACTCGTCTCGGTATGTTGCAGCAACAGGGCTAGCGGTATCGAAGTAGTCCTTCTCGGGCGATCGGACTGGCGAGCGGTTCGGTGATCGATTACTATGCTGATTGTTGTGGATCTCGCCAAGCGGGCTGCTGACAGCATACTGCGCAAAAATCGGCAGATTATTGTCAGAAGTATTGTCGGAAGGTATAGACATAGGCGAAGAAATCGGAGAGCCGTTGTCTGAAGAGTCGCTGCGGCGGTTCATAAACGACTTGAGTAACTTCGTAGGCGACGGCGGACCTGAACGGAGAACGCCAGACGAAACCTGCGACGTCATGTTGGCGGGCGTTTGGTGAAAACGTGTGTGGTAGGTTGCTCTGATAGGGGCTTGTTCGTGGCTGGTTGGTCATGAAAACAGTGTAAAGACACAACTATGTGACTGCGTGTAGCGGCAACAGCGGAGAATGAGATAAAAAGCAACGTCTAGAATGCAGAATAGGAAATGAAACCAAAAAATAGAAAGGTTAAACAATGGTGAATAAGCCAGCAGTCTAGCTGCTGCCAAAAAAAAATGAATGTCCAGACAAATAAACGGTTACTGTTTAAACAGCGCTGTGATGCTAGCAAAGGCCGTTTTCAGGCAAACAAACGATCAACACGATCGGATATAGAGTAGAGGCGTCCAGAGCCTCGTCGGTCCTTCCTTACTAGGTAGTTGTAGTTAGGTGCTGCTTCTGCGAAGCCACTCTAAGCCAAGATGCAAGGCGGTGAACTGAGGTTCTGGTGAATGAGGGGGCGAACGTCGAAGATGGTGTCCGTATTCTGGCGTTGATCAAACCTGATGGCCAGCTTGGATGTGAAAATGAGATTGTCTTGTACTAAGCAAAATCAGCAAGGTAGACAGACTGGTAACGGAATCAAATACTGGATTCAGTTACAATTTCTAACAAGATCCTAAGGCCTGGGGTGTGGTCTTTATCTTCAGAAGCCGTTTTTATCCTATTTGGGTCCAAACATCAACAACAAACAGCATAGCAACACAGCCAGCAGTTCTTGTGCTCGTTTTTTCTTCGCACAAATTCGGTTGACCGCCTTATAAAGCCGGCTTTAACATGTTATTGTCTGCTGCGTTCTTAAGCTTTTTGCCGCATTCAATGCAACCGGGACCCAGGCTGAAAGCTAAACAATGTGCCCTCGCGTCGCCACGGTAACGGTAGCGGTTCGCCCGCCTAGCTGCAAAGAAGCTGCCAAGTCAACTGTTGACTGCTGAACTTACCAGCTGCTTAGCCTTAGGCTGGCGGCTGCTAATATTTAACATACGTTAGCTCCCGTGAAACAGCAAACACCCCCAACACCTGCTCTTGCAGCAAGGGCTTGAATTCCTATAAACAAGCTATCTCAACATCACATTGAAGATACCATCAGCCAAAGTTCTCTTCTCAAACATAATTAGGAGCATGCGGAAAAGGAGCTGTGTTGGGCAGTCAACGGCAGGGTTGAGCTAGATAGCGCAAGAAGCAAGAAACACAGGATTGTCAGTGCGGTTTTCGTGATGTTAACTGTTTTTTTTCTCTAAATCATTTCAAACTTAGCATCATCTGTCTGCGACGCGAACCTAGGCAAGATAAACTAACGGCCTGTGCACCCGAGGTCCTTCTAGAAGACTGTTTATAATATGTGTATTGTTTCTAATATGTGTATTGTCTTATCTTACTATAATGATATACTCTGATATTCTCTCCTTCTCAATTTACACTGGCACGTGACTGTCATATCGTCAACTGATATATTACCAACTCAGTAGTCCCTTCTCACGGTTATATCCACCCCGTAGCTGTGAGTCGGGCTTGAGCAGCTTGCCCTGTAGCACCGTGTACTTTACAATATTTTCGCAGTCTTCTGGAAACACTCTAGCAATCCACATACATTGCGCCGCACCAACATCTTCGCCCAGCAGCTTCGTCATCACTTTGTTAGGTTTCAGCACCTCGCCATCGCCCAGCTTTCCACGCTCAACGTCGTCTACACCAAACGCATTCGGCCTCCGGTAGATCATCATGTTTGCAGAATATTTGTGACCACCCACATGCGATATGAAGTAAATACCCACGCCACCAGGTCGCTCATCATCATAGTCACGATAAAGGCCTAGCGGCCGCAGATGCCGCTCCAGCTCACGCCTTAGTAGCGGTGCGCTCTGTCCACAGCGTGCATCGCGGGTTTTCTGGGAGCACATCAGAATAACTACGTTATGTGGACACTGAGAGGCGACGATTTGCGCTGGTATAGTAGGGTCCGCGGTGTCGGCTGCTGGTGATATAGCGGGAAGCTGGAACGGAGCAAGTGGTGTCACTGAAGTTGGCGCGATGTTGATGTATGACTCGACCAATATCGAGACATTTGCGGGGGACACATTATCTAGGTATGCGAAAGCGGGAAGCAATAGTACGCGAGTAGGTTCATCGTAGTTGGTTAAGCCCGATGGCTGTGGCATGTTTGAGGCCGAGAGCATGAGTTTCTAAATAACACCATTTAGGTGCATATGTCAGCATTCTCTTGAGATATGCATACCGATGATTTGAGTTCGTCATTCCTTTCAGTATTATCAAGCAATACACACTGGTTCCCGACCAGCAATACTTCGTTTCGTTTCACGTGTGGCCAGAAGAATACAAGCTATACACAAAAGGGATGGCGGTCAATATGAGGGTTCAGTCCACTTACACCATTGGTTGGTTTGGCAGCCTTGCTAATGGCCTGCATGACACTCCCCTTCTCATCGGCTACATCGCGCACCCAATCGGTCTTGCCCGTAGCCACCAAGATATGCGTGCTGAAGGCTTTGATCTCTCCATACAAGACATCACTCGTGTCGATGCTAAATGATTTTGGGTACTTGACAGAACAGCTTTGGCAATCCTGCAGGCAATCGTTGCCGTCAAGTTCGGGCGTTGTCTTGGGGAACAACTCACTCCAAGAAGCAGTCGTGCAATCGCCCTTTCCATGAGATTCGCCACCAATGGCGACCTTTGAGAATAGAGTGCGCAGTCCTGAAGCCATCTTTTGTTGAAAAGGTCGAGGCAGCGGAGCACTCATCATGAAAGCTTTTTTTCTATTTACAGCATTCTCTGCTCTATCTTTTGTACAAGCGGCCGAGCCACTTTGGCTAGCTAGGAACCTCGTGCTCTCTCCACAGCAATTGGTCAGAAATAGGCAGAAGGAATCCAAACAAGTTATCAGTGTCTTCTTTTACTAATCCTCGCCTGATATTGCGTTTGCTTTCGAAGATTGGGATGTCTTAGAGACTAGCCGTATTCTGTAAGTTAAATTTCGTTCTGGCTGAGGCCCGCGCGGCTTATCAATCGGGCTGTATTTTTTTAGTGTCGATTCCAGCAGTGACTCTGCACGCAAACGGCTGATTGATAACAAGGATTTGCCGATATGGCAACCGATGTGTCCAATCAATAACCCAATGTTGAAGGAGGTTTGTGTGGGGGGGGAGGATGGAACCCCAGGCGATAAAGCCACCAAAGTTGCACAAGAGAGCAGGCTCTTGGAAGTAAAAAAAAGTGGAAAAAAAATCGTGATTTGGCAAAGCTTTGAAGAGAGGCTGAGATAGGAAAACATTAGTCAGGATAAGTCGACCGTGTCTCTTCCATATATACTCTATAGTCGACATCTCCGTCTGCCTTTTGACGTTATATTGCATACCCGAACTTTCCTAGTCTAGAGAATATACCTCCGAAAAAGAGGTGAAAAAAGAGCCACGACAGCGCATTTTAGTCGTGATATAGCTTGAACTTATCAGGCGATCTAGTCATCCTCGTCATCATCATCCATACGCCCTTTTAAATATCTGTCAAATCGCGATAGTCAGAACTCCAATCGCCCGCTGCCCCATGTTGTGTTATACTGCGCTTACATCGATACAGTGTCGTCTGTCGGTCTCTGTTTCTGATACATGATTACACGCCAATTCCAGGCTCGTCTCTAGAAGTTTGTCAGTAAACAAAATTGTATGTATACTAACATTCATCAATGCATACTTACGAAGTTGTATTGCCACGATACATTTCGCATGAAGTGCTTCCGCGGCAGAGAGTTCCGTAATAGTATGAATCTGCTATATAATATGTATATACTCGTCCTTCAAATCTCGGTTATAGATAAAAGCCAGTAGTAACAATCCAACTAAAAGTGGATACAGTGCTATGTTCCACGATCAACATTAGGATACGCCATTCTCAAATGTAACACTCTATGTCAATTCGACTCAAGTCTTATAGGTATGACAAGCTACAGAGTTTTACTAAAGCTAGTTATATTCCTTTCAGTCTGTGATGTTTTGCCATTGGATATGTCTCCGTCTTTAGTTTGCGAGGGCATTAGTCTAACTCCATTTTTGAAAGAGTATACGGTAGCAAGGGCACCTATTCAGTGGATACTTTGAAGGGTAAACAAATCAGTTCAAATAATCATGTAGTGGAATTATATATAAAGATATATTGTCTAGTAATGGTGATGTTTCGATGATTCTCCAACATGAAGCCAACATCTATGGAGTATCTCTTAATTATAGTAATTGTTCTGGTAATCTGCCTTCAAGCCTGGAGTTTAAGCCCTAGCAAGACAATGTGGGCCACATGCATAACCCTAATAAGAGGGCTTATTGCTAATCAATTGGCCTTCACATCTTTTTTAGGGATGGGCGATAATATATAACATAACATAACTTTTTTCCAAATAAAAGGAGGAGAACTAAAGAGAACTTTACCATCAAACTGCCAAATGGTACCCCTTTGGAGGCTACCGGGGAACAAGAACCCCTACGATGGCTAGGTCTCCACCTATACAGGAAATTAACATTTGGAAACCACGCCCTACACGTGACCACACATGCACACAAGTATACAAATGGTATGCGATTTCTTTCGGGCTGCCTCAAGAGCGCTCCGACAGAATCCATGCTACATACCACACCTGTCTGCGTAATACCTACCCTCGCATACGCAGCCGGGGCCTAGCGGTCACACTGGCAAGAACCCCAAAAAGAGGATGGCAGGACTCGTAAAGAAGATGGACGTTGGACTTCGACATGCCCAGAGAGCCTCTTTGCCCACATACAGTACTACCAGAACGTCTTTGGTGCACTATGGGGCTAGGATTCCACCAATAGAATTGATATAGGACGACATCCACCACAGAGAGGCCATTAGGTGGTACACGTTGGATGAACATCACCATTTCAAAACCTAGAAGAAGGGCGGATCTATCAAGAGACTTTCAAAAATGCTCCCACTGCCTATAGAGCAACCTCCCCAATAACCACCTCCCACGTCCCGCCGCTACGAAGACAAGGAAATTGAAGCTGCCAGACACATAGAAGAACGGGCTTGGGCTAACCCAACAGAAATATGGGCATACTCGAACGGCTCTATGGACACCAAAGGCTCTACAGGAGCCGGGCGGGCAGTTTTCAGAGGGAAAGAGCTACTGGCCTACAACAAGAAGAACACTGGCGAGTGGATAAAAGTGGTGGACGCTGAAGCGATCGGAGCCTGCTAGGTAATGGAAGCCACTCTAGGGTGCGTTATAGCGGACATAACATCCTTTTCAAATAGAGGTCACCCTTAGGGGTTGAACCCTACAAATAGACGGTTCTAGAGAATTATTTTGACGATGTAAAGCGGCAAACTATATAGCAGTATTAAAGATGGTATAACACAACGCAGAAGTAAAACAATAGACGTAGACAATTAGAGCAAGAGGAGCGATGGTAAAAAACAGAGATATAGACACACATTCGACGACTCGTATGTCGCCATAGCCTTCAATTTTGTCCTTGCATGAACATGAAAGAAAGAGATATGCAACGTTAGGTACAGTCAAATTCAAGCCATTTTCTTGCGGGCTTCATCATACTCAGCCTCCGTAGAGTTTTCTTCTGATACTGCATCCGCAGCGTCTTCGAGCTCAGAGTCATCGTCATCCGAGACGATGATCATTTTGGAACCACTTCTACGGCGTCTAAGTTTCATAGCCTCGTGGATCTTGCGGGTTGCCTCGTCAAAGCCATCCTTGGAATCCAGAGTCGTGAACCCAGCACCGAAGTTAACTACTGAATTGTTACGACTGCGGCTCCGACTGGGTGGCCGTGTAGAGAACATCCCGTGGCCACCTATATTGCTGAATGAGTCATTGCGTGGCAGAAGACGAGAACTTTTCCGTGTATCGCGCTGCGTGATTCTTTGCACGGTATCTGGCGAAGCTACGTGAGAGCTAACCGGAGAAGATGCACCAGAGCCGGCAAACGTCGGGCATTTCTCCAAGTCCTTTTTCATTTTCTGCTTGTCTTCAGCCTCGCGGCGACGACGAGCAAAGTCAGGGAACATCTCGGGGCCAAGTTCATTGATAACATCAGTGACCTGAACACGGAGCTCATTGCGACGCTCACGCAGGTTGGTCATGCTATAGCTGCTGGAGGGGAACAGGCAGAGGAAAAGGGGACGCAGAGACTTGAAAATGTCCATGCCGACCTCGCCGAAACGCAGACTAGCAAATGTAATACCAACTAGAGCAACCCAGGCACCGATAAACACAAGCCAAAGAGGAATCCAATCAGGAGCATAGCCCCAGAATCGATCTTGATAAACCTTAAAGGTGACCAGTATTGAATAGAAGTTGTAAAGTGTAGGGGCTAGGGCAAGAGCAACAAGTAGCTTCCAGGTGGCTATGACATCATTGCCTTGAATCTTGACCGTGGATCCAGCAAGAGCTTCCTTGGCCTTCTTCATGCTGATGACCTTGGTCGCAATGAAGACTGGAGAGAATAGAACCAGACCAGGCATCACAGCAATAGATAGGACAAGTAGTTTTAAAACACGGTAGATCGAAGTAAAGACAACCTTGGGTAGAGACATGGTGGCGTACTGGACTTGGTGATCGCGAAGGTTTAGATGGCGCAAACGGCTGTTGTAGTCACGAACTGAGTTCAGCAACTGCTTGATGCGTTCATCATCCTTGTAGCGTTCATAACCCATGGCCAGACGACGGTTCAGCTCAACCACAACTGGTAGTGGAAGCTTCTTGCCTGAGCTACCTGCGGGGTTATACAAACGACGAGCGGCCTGGATGAGCATCAGGGTATCGTAGTCTGGAGTAGACACAGTAACAGCGCTTAGTCCCTGGTAAATAGTATCTAGAAGCTGGCCGATGGCGTCACGGCGCTCATTATTCTTGTACATATCTACTAGTTTGGACGGAATCTCAATGGGGGGGCCAAACTCGACAACGGCCCGAGAGCGGAACTTGTGGGCATGGAAGTAGTTCATTCCGACTGGAACAATGGTGAGGCCACAATCGGGCGCCTCAGCTAAAGCTCCCAGAGCCATGATGGCGACACCAGCCTTGAGAGGAAGCAATTCAGTACGGTCATGACTACCTCCTTCGGGGAAGATACCAACACAACCATTTGACTTGAGACGGTCGAAAACAGCGTGATAAACTACTGTCTGATCGATGTGAGGCGCTAACTTAAACTTGGTGCCCTGGTAGTCCGGTCTGGGCCCACGAACCTCTGGGTTGGTAAACTTCCCATCAGCATCGATATCGTCGCGACCAGTCAGCTGCTGCATGGCCAGTTTTCCCTTGAGAGGGCGACGCAGACGAATCTCCTCATTGTTGATGATCTCAGCAATATCAACGCTAACACTAGCTGCCTTCTTTCCAGCAGGTAGGAAGAGTAGACCACCGACAACGCCCTCACCCTGTCCAAAGCGGGTACCAACGCCGCGAACAAGTGTTGGGTCGCCGATGGGGTCGGGCATGTAGATGGTTCCGGTAGCTGGCTTGGCCATATCTTGGGCACGACCGACGGGAACGGAGCCAGCCTGGCGTGAGCCCCAGCCGACGAAGCCATGGACAGACTTCTGGGCGATCAAGAGCGAAATACGACGGCCGGCTTCCTGGCGCAAGGTTCGCTGCAGTACGATGCCGTCGACGAACTAGTAAACGTTATGTTAGCACTATATTCAAAGACTATGTGTATGTCATAGGGAGACACATGGGGGTGGTGGTCTGTGGTAAGACGCATAGATAGGATCACAAATTCCAAGATATGAATATATATATATATGGCTTAGTCTCTCTCACCTGGTTAGCATGGGGTGCGGCAACAAATAGCACAGGCCCGGTCGTAGGAACCTTCCATGAGCCGCGCGGATGGACTTCGCGGAAAAAGAGATCAATCAGAATCGACATGCACCATGAAAAGACATCGTACTTCCAGTTGACCATAGGATACAACTCCTTGCGATCGCGGGGCGCAACATTTGAAGCGGCTACGGCGGCAGCTTGGGTGACGGCAGTCTGACCAGCAGATTTCATTGCTTCTGGGGAAGCTGTGGAAACCATTGTTTCGACAATATGAGGAAAACGTGTATGTATATAGATCGATATAGCCAAGATCAAACGAGGTGCAAAAGCACAAAGACTGCGCGGTCAGGAGAGGAACTGCGTATCAGATAATCTCTCGTCTGGAGGATCGAGATATGATATCGGAAGAGTATCTCGGCGTTTTACCTGCAGTAGATCTTTTTTTTTTCGTGTTCTCGACTGGTCTAAAGGTAATGCTATGCAACGTTATGCAGGCTTTAGCTTGGCTTCGATTCAATTCGCTACGTCTCGGTTCGTCGTTGTGTTTTTCTGTTCTTGGTGGGATAGGAAATATAATTCCCCGCAAAAAGACGAATGATACAGGAAATGAAGAGTCAGCCCAGTGAAGAATCGGCAGATACCAGCCCCTTGGATAGCGGCGATGACGGATTTGGACAAGCCGGAATCACGGAAAAAAAAACTAAGAAGAAAGAGAAAATAAACTTGGAAAAAACAATTCAAGGTGAGAGAACACTAGTCGCTTGTAAAGATGACAGGATCTAGTCTGGCAACCTGTCAAAAAACTTGCACTAACAGAGCAAGATCCATAGGTGGTTTACAGCGCTAGATAGTGCCCTTAATAATAGAAGCTGCCAGGCTACAAGGTGCCTCTATCTTGAAAACAAAAATGGAGAAAAAAAGACTTCGATAAGATCAAGAAAGACGGAGTTTAACAAGGAAGAGAAGCTCTGGAAGGAGGAAAATGCTTGTACAATTACTAGTTTCAAGTTAAAAAAAACAAAAAGAGATGAATACTCGATGGATCAAATAGGGCAGGAGAGGAAACCTGGCAGGTTGCTGTTTGAAGTGCTTTCAAAGATAATGAGATCAAATTACAAGCCAAGCAAGGTCTTCCATATCAGCCAGCGATCTAACCTGCTTCTTATACTTCGTTTCGCTTCAGCCAATCTTCACATACACACACGCCAATATACGAACAACGTCAGCCCGTAATGGAAAACCATGCCGTTTATCTTCTATCGCTACTTCTACTTCTTAATATCAGAGTGGTCAGAATAAAACATCAATGGCTCCCCAATCAGTATACATCTCTCCGCTCCATGTCTCCACCCGCCTCCCCCAATTTCTTATATCATGATACTACTACTTTGCCTGCCGTCAATTGGTACCCTCGTAGCCCCAGAAATGTTATGCTGCTGAAAGCACAAAGACAACATAGCTTGCGTCAGTAAAGAGCATTTTTAGCTCCTCACGCCATAGTAAATCATGATAGCATCCAATGCTACAATCTAGTTGAACTCGTAAATTCAACATCGTAATAATAACTTTATATTGCAAGATTGTTCCAACCCTACAGTATGATGATATTGACGATTTAGTGTCTCCGGTAGCAGATTTCACAGGCTTTAGTACATAAAACATAACTTGACTAACTACTGGGAACAATATTGTTATTAAGCAATATGCTCCTATAGTACAAAAGCTCTTTGACGTGATACGATGATATGTAGAATCTGATCCGTTGACTACTCAACTATATCATTTCTTTCGTCGCCTGTTCTTCTTTTCTGGTGCGCTTGTTGAAGCCCCTTCTATCTCCTCTCTATCAATTGTCCCATCTTGTTCCATCTGCTTCAATTTCTCTTGCCCTGTGATGAACATGGTTAAATCATGATTCATCTCTTCCAACGACGCAATTTGATTTGATTGCTCCTTGGTCTTCGCCTCGAGGGCTTCGTTCTTAGCGCTCAAATGCTCGATACGCATCAGTAACCCATCGCTGACTTTCTTCTCCTCCTGTAGAGATTTACCGAGATTCCGCGCTAGCTCTTTAGCTTGCGCGCCGCGAGTGCGCTCACGCTCAGCATCCCGCTTCATCTCAGGGATGGTATCGGTAATGAGCTCGTTATATTTCTGTTCCAAGTCCTTTAAGCGCTGTGTCATCTCCTCATCGCGCTTGTGCATGAGCTCGGCTGCTTCTGAAACCTTTGCGCTCTTTACGGTGGCGCGACGCAACTGTTCTTCGTAGTACATGCGCTGAGATTCCATCTGGTGAATCATCAGATTCATATAGTCGGTTCCCTGCGCTTCGTACTTTTCACGGGTAACGAGGTCTTCGGCAGGCGTCGGGCCACGGTGATCGACAGAAACGAGGCGACGGGGGAGAGCAGGTAGAGGCGCGAGCTTAGAGACACCCTTTTCGCGGATGAATCGATGAACCCATTTATCGTCACCATAGTCCCATACATATTGGGTTTCTAACTCAAGAGCAAAGTGGTGTGCTGTCTCTTTCCAGTGATCCTTTGCGTGACCTCCTTTGTAACGGCCACATCCAACTACTCCGCATATTAGACAGACCCAGAGATCTGTGTCACAATCGCAGGCATGGCACTGGTTCTGTGCATTATCGCCAAATGGCTCAAGGCCAGGAATGATCTCGTCGACAGGATTGTAGCGACATATAGGGCAATGACCACCATTCCATTTTTTGAGACAGTTACAGTGAAAGACGTGTGCGCATGGAGTAGTGATAATGCCACTAGTCTCATCCATGCGTTCAAGGCATACCGGACAAGTTGGAAGTTCTATAACTTTAGATGCCGATGCCACCACTTGTTCTGGGCCGTTTTGATTAGAAGGCCCAGGCTTGTCATCGTGATTTACGGTTGGCGTTTCGAAAGTGATCGATTTTACAAAGACAGCATGGCAACGATCACCCTATGGGTAACGTTAGTTAGATTTGACTTGTTGCAAGTCGGTTTTTGAAGAGGGTTAGGATAACTTACAAATTGGTAGACGAACTCTTTGGCATTCATTTCAGTCCGGAACTGGTACGCCTTCTTCCAATCACGGAATTTGAGAAGAACCAGATCATGGCCCAACTTTTCAGTGGTCACCATGCGAAAGTGTGATATCTCATTGGCCCAGTTCTCGCCAATGTACGTAACAAACATTCCATTCGACATAAAGCTGGGAACAACAGGACAACATACTATAGTTGGCTTATCGTCGTTGTCGGTCTCTATCTCGACACCAGGGAAATCGACTGGCCTGTCAAGTTCTGGTGATTCTCTTCGTTGGCGATAGAAATGAATCACACCCCAGCCAGTTTCGGTGTTTTTCAAGGTTATGGGGCTCAGTTTAGCCTTGGTAGCTAGACCAGAGCTTCCCAGGACAGGACCTAGCATGCCCGTCTCAGCATCGATTAATGGCAGCTTAGAGTAGCTGCTAGACGATTCACCCGCTTGGTAAGGCATATTGCTAGTATCCGGGTATTCTTGCGATTGTTGCTTGGGGACTGAATTGATAGTGAGACTGCGAATGCTCACTTTCCCAAATCGCCAATCGTTGAGTGCAGTTGCAGGGTTGAACGTATCTGCAGAGTGTGGTAAAAGCAAAGTTTTGCTTCGACTGCGGCTCTGTGCAGCATCAGCTTCTTTTCCCTGCTTTAATAGATAGGTATTGCTCAAACGCCAACTGTCACCTAGCGTTTCGGGAGCTGGAGCCGCAGATGACAGGCCGCAATCGATAATCACAGACTCCTCAGTCTGTTCACTTTCAATCAACCGTTCCGGGAGTATACAGTGCTCGTTGTCGCTAGAAGAATAATATGTACGATGCCGGTCACAGTCGAAATCTAGCTCTTTGCGCGGTGCATGCGACGGAAGGGAATCCGAGAATATGTTAGTATCAGGTAGAGGCAGCCAGATTTCTTGGTTTGGATCTTGAAATGAGGCGTTAGACGCAGATTGTGAAATGCTCGTTTTGGTTGGTGTTGGCGTCGGATAGAGCTCAAATTTGATGTGATAGTAGTATGCTGGCATAATATTCTCCAGACATGTGATACGCTACAAGGCGAGACGTAGATTGGCGTTGGGGGTAGAAAAGATCGGTAATCGAGTAGTTGTTAGGTGTTGATAAAAGGAAATTGTCAAAATCATGTACTATTGCGGATTGTGTAAAGCAATAAAGACAGTCAGACAGTGAAAGCTTACAGAAATTCATGAGAAGTCAGCTAATTAACAACTAGTCAAAGATGTTGATAGTTGACTTGATGAAAGTATACGTCACGTGATATATAAACCCTAATACAATGTACAATGTTGAAGTAGTGGGTAGCAAGATTATTTATTTATTTAATGTATGCTTTATAGACTATATCTGTAGTAAAGTCAGGTAGATGCACTGGCTAGCAGATGGTAATTATCTAATGTTCCGATGTATGAAGCCAGAGTATTATTCCCATTATATAGTTACTGTCCCCATGCTAGAATATTCCAGTGAGTCCGCCTGGTAGGTTCCAGTAAGGCCTGGTGGTGTAAGCCCCTCTAGCGAGAGTAAGTGACTACATGTTTAACTCTAGTGAGAGTGTTCACAGCCATTCAACAAACAATGAATACGTTTGCAGAGGTGGAGAAACCTTATAGGCCATTTTTATGTTTTCATAGAAGTACTATTGCATTGTAATAACTGACGTCAGGTTTAGATATAGTGCTTCATTATCTCCACATCAGTTTCGTTAGAATTAACGAAGCTTTCTCCAGAATTTGGACCAGGCTTTTTTGTACGCTACAATATAACCGCATTCATTTACATCCATTCGGATATACAATTTCAGGGCGCACGATATTAATGGAGGAATAAAGATATATTTAGCGTGTTGCAGGCTGCAAAATTACACCTTGCATGGAATTATCATTCATAAAGAGACATCATGCTCAATGGATAGCTCATAGACGTTACAGGTAAGCGCAAACTAAAAACGGACATACATGGTGTTAAGCCGTTTACTGGCCTCCACGCAGACGCAGAACCAGATGTAGGGTAGACTCCTTTTGAATGTTGTAGTCGGAGAGGGTACGGCCATCCTCCAGCTGCTTGCCGGCAAAAATCAGACGCTGCTGATCCGGAGGGATACCCTCCTTATCTTGAATCTTCGATTTGACATTGTCAATAGTATCAGAAGACTCAACCTCAAGGGTGATGGTTTTGCCAGTGAGAGTCTTGACGAAGATTTGCATACCACCACGCAGACGAAGAACCAGATGTAGAGTGGACTCTTTTTGAATGTTGTAGTCGGAGA
>LXKZ01000366.1:27742-80546 GCA_001856765.1 Endoconidiophora polonica
GAGGGATACCCTCCTTATCTTGAATCTTCGATTTGACATTGTCAATAGTATCGGAGGATTCGACTTCTAGGGTGATGGTCTTTCCGGTAAGGGTTTTGACGACTGTGGTTAAGTTAGTATCGAAGGAGTAACGAGGGCATGACGTATTGAATGAGTTAACTACTTACAAATCTGCATACCACCACGCAGGCGGAGGACCAGGTGGAGAGTAGACTCCTTCTGGATATTGTAGTCGGACAGGGTGCGACCGTCCTCAAGTTGCTTTCCGGCGAAAATTAGACGCTGCTGGTCTGGGGGAATACCCTCCTTATCCTGAATCTTCGACTTGACATTGTCGATGGTGTCGGAAGACTCGACCTCGAGAGTGATGGTCTTGCCGGTTACTGATGGAAAAAGTTAGCACGTTGAGGCCGAATGATGACGCGAAGCCTTGTAGGCATCATTGGGATAATTGTGAGATAATGAAAACTTACGGGTCTTGACAAAGATCTGCATGCTGACTTAATTTGTGCTGATGAAAGAGATTTGATGATTGTTCGATGAAAGAAGAGATAATATTGAACAATTGATGATGCTTTTTTTATTAGGTATGTCAACGGTGAAAAAAGAGAAAGAAGAAAGAGTTCAAGGAAATCTAAGAGGGACGGCTGTGACCCTTTTGTAGCCAGGCAAGCAAGGAAGTAGTTACCTATTCTGTTTGTTATGACCCCCAAATAAAGTCGACGGGGCTGTACAGTAATACAGCCCGCCAGCCTGGTCAGTTACCGGTCCGCCATAGTAGTTTCTATCCATTAGCTGGCGCAATTGCTGAAAACAGGCACGTTCTCTAAGAAGGGCGCAGAACGCTACAGAAAGCGGATGATTAGTAACAAGAAGCGCAAGCCAAGCTATGATTCATCAGGCGGGCTCAGGCTAAATCCCATCCTGGACATATTCGGAACAATCTAGAAGTTGCTGCTATCCTTTGCTCTGGTTCATACTTGCTTCATCGCTATCTCAGAGGCGGTGAAACTGGAGTATCAAATACATTCGTTTTCAGTACGCAACCTACTGTTGACTGCGGTACAGAGCAAGTTCTCGGTACTTGGTAGGGGTAACTGCCCCACTTTTGTTGCAGCTAAAGCCAGCCATCTCACTTATATCGAACGAACTTGCTTAGTGTTATTGGGCGGCAAATAACTGTTACAAGTAAGAAGATAAGAAACAACAATATCTGAGAAGATTGGGCCAACGGCCCATTGAGAACTATTTAGTAGGCTCCCTCTTTCTACTAGTGCTGTTAATTGTTATAAATCGACATATGTTGCTTTATTCAAAGTTGGGTATCAGCCTCGGCAAGCAACAACATCTTGACGA
Source organism: Endoconidiophora polonica (assembly GCA_001856765.1). Taxonomy (NCBI): domain Eukaryota; kingdom Fungi; phylum Ascomycota; class Sordariomycetes; order Microascales; family Ceratocystidaceae; genus Endoconidiophora; species Endoconidiophora polonica. Next base: position 29,099 of record LXKZ01000366.1, read on the forward strand.
GCCGAAAACAAACGACGACGATACTGTGCCGCCAGGGAGAATACGGGACAGGGAAAGCCTCTACTAGTCAATACAGGGGAAAGCTACTGTTTCTCCTTTTATATTTTTGGCTACGGACTGGGTAATCAATATCCTCGCAGATACTGAAGAGCCGGATCGGAGCGGAGACGACTTAAACCAGAGAAGAGGCAGTCACTAGCTAGTGCAAGGAAGAAACAAGAGGCGATCGCCAGGTAATGCCATCCAGCACGGCCATTGTGAGACTGGATTTGGTGGCTGTACCGCTTCCAAGCCGTATAGAACAAACCATGGTCGCATAGTTGCTCGAAACAAGTAAGCATAAAATGGCCAAAACTATTGCGGCGGTTGATCACGAATAGGCTTAGGCCACTTTCTCTATAGTAAGCCTGCTTAGCTTAGGCTGTTTCCTGCATCCTTGACCGCCTGCTTATCGCTACCCTCAAATCATTAGTACGTATCAGTTGTATATTGTGTTAGGTCGGCGTTCCTATATTACCCGGATAGCCTCATATTGCAACCCAACGAATTGACAACGGAGGCGTGAGTCGATGTCTAATAGCTGGCTCTAGATGGTATTGTTTACTTGCTAGATGTCAGTGGGTCGTCGGAACCTAGATCAACATCGTCTGGTGAACTTCTAAATGACGTAAAAAGCTCATCTATTTCCCGATATGATAATACATCCATGCATCGCAACACTAAACGGCAACGTTCGTTGGGGGTTTTGGTGGTCAGAAAAAGGTCACGATAATAAGCATCGTTATCAATCATGTAGGCTTAAAGTGCGGGGTTGGTTAGAGTCAAAACGTGATCTTTTTGTAGCCATATACTCGCGCCCGTTCGTCTTATCAGACAGACTAAGCAAGGGATAGGAGGAAGGGACCGAAGGGGGTATCAGTAACTTGTGGTTGGTCACAAGGAAGGGCAATGCTGTGTTGGGAACTTTCGAGCCACTGATGGTTTGCTACACTACTCTCTCGGTGTAAGCATTGGTACTCGAAAAGGAAGTATGCAACGGCCAGCGCGTCATCATCAATATTGGATTGCATCAATGTAGAGCATGGGGCTAGCATCGTAGGCTGGATTGTTTCGACGATATAGATCGACTAACAGGCTGTATCGTGGCTCTCAGGTGTAATACCAAAAATCGCACAAACCTGGTTCATCTTAGTAGTATGTACACTAACTAGTATCAGTTTCTAGAACTACAAAGATACTAGTATCAAACATTCATTGCGATAGAATATCATCAGAGCTTCCTTGAAGCCATCTTCCACCGAATTCGGGGTTTTTTTTTCTTTCTCTAACTATAAATATCATTGCAATACCATCAAACACGGAGTGAAAATACTTGCGCGTTATGACATGGTCTTCTCTAGGTGAATTATGTTTCTAATAACGGCCGTTGCGGCATATCGGCCATCGTGGGCCACGATTTGCACGTTCTTTATACAAATTCATAATGACGTCTTCAAGAGGGATTATTCTAGCTTAAGAGCGTTTGCTCCTGAGCAGGAAGCCGTGCATAACGGCCCTAAACTATGTTATCAAAGACCTGGTAATAATCTGGCCGCCTCCCCCCCTTCTTCCCATGCATTGCGATCTAATTGGCTTTCTTCTGCTACTATCTCCCCCTTTGTAGTACCTTGACTGGAACAGAAACTAAATAGCATGACGCTTCTCGTATCTTCAACCATGTTTTAGCAGCGGATCTCTCTCCTTCGCCTTTCTGTACATGTTGGTATTTCCATCTGTATGTTCGATTCTTGTAGCCAACAACAATAAGCCTCTTAATTTATATCAGAACCTTCGATAACTATACTAGTTTAGCGCTGAAAGTAAGGTCTGATGGCTCATCATGCTGGAAGAGCGTCTAACAATACATAAGGTGCCGTGCCTCTTCTAATCGACTGTCTACATCAGTATGTGGCATTGATGCATATTACCATATGGTGTTCTAGAATCGACTTCCATTTTACTCCTGGAATATTTCGAAGCTTTAGCAATTGAAACCTAGCGTTTATTTATTGCTTGGTATCTAGTGATATTAAGTGATAAAAACAGAAGACTACATTGTTGGCTTCGTAACGTCATTAGAAACGGCGCAGTTGGATATTAGCACAAATCAGTAAAGAGAAAGAAAAAAACAACAATCAGAAATCGAAGCAAAAAACGGAAGGGCATTTCTCAGAAGAAAAAAAAAACTCTTAACTATGTTAACAGTAAGATATGTATGCTCTTTGCTTAAGCCACACCAAACAATATCTCATAAACATCTAAAATAAGCAACGGAATAACGAGAAAGAAGAAACAAGAACATCGTGACAATTAGAACAGCACCATCATTTCTTCTCGAAAAGCTCACTACTTTCTTCTTATCTCTTGGACCTCAGAGCCCCAGATTGACTTCTCTTCCATATCTTAGGACGCAGCATCTCTTGGAATGAAGACACTAAAGTCCAGTTGAAGTAATCTCTTCTTCACTCTGGCTCTCTCTGTAGCAATGTAAAAGAAAACAATTGGCAGATAGATATTATGTTTCAGTTCATGAGATCATTTCAAATTGAAAAAAAATATGGCAAAGTAATAGCGAATAACAGAAAAATAACGCATTAAAGGCAACGCAGGCGAATCGATAAAAAATGCTAGACGGAAATTAACATCCATATAATATTTGCGGGCGTTAAGAGGCATAAAAAAAATTCATAGGATATATGGGTTTAAGGGGTTTGCGGTACTGATTTCAGTTTCATCCTCGCATTATCATCACCCTCGTTGTAAGTATGTACCAACAAAAAATGTGATAGAGAATATGGCATGGGTGGTCTATGGGAAGGCATAGATAAGAATGCAATCATAAATGAATCGTTGAAAAAAAGAAGCCAAAATCAGATAAGATCGTGAAATAGAATGAAGAAGAAAATAAGAGCAAAGACGCAAGCAAGCCGAGGAACAAGATCAAGAAACAAAAAAAGGAGGATAGATGGAGGAAAGCGGCGATGATCGTTCTTTGACAGGCACGATTTTCCGCTTTCAAAACAACATCAAACGCCATCGCTTATGTGGAGGGTTGGATACACAGACTCAGCTCGGCAGTGTCATATCATGCGACAACGGCCGTGAGACTTTCATAAGGAAAACAAAAAAAAAAAAAGAATAACAACAAGAAACGAAGCGTACACAAAAGAAATCAGATCCAAAAAAAAAGAAGGGAAGAGAAACAATGAACAGCAACAAAATATGCAGCTGTAGCTGTAGCAGTAACTAGACGGAAACTAGCCAAGACATCATATACGGAGACAACAAAGAACTTTTTTTTGAGTTGCGAAAGGCATCGAGAAGGCACTTTCAAATTAGCAGACTAAAGAGCCAGCTGATACAACCTAGTTAGCCTTGATAACTAGCTTTGATAGGAACTTATTTGACAGGGAATCGAAGTCGTTCGAGTCGTACTTGGCATCGGGCCGTGTCCGTAGGTACGCCTCGTGCTTGACAACGTGCTCGCGAACTTCGGTCAAGGCATCACAAACCGCGGGGTTGTTGTTTAGGATGTGCCCGTGCTTGCGGGTGTCCCAGTCAGTGAAAGCGGGTAGCTTCTGAGAGATGGCGTGGAAGAGGCCAACAATGACACCAACAGGCGTGGTCTCCATGTCCGTGCAGAACTTGGATACTGACGCGGGGTCGACGACACGGTAATGGCAGTCGAACTGCATCTCTTCCCATACAGCCAGCAGAATCGAGGCTAGCATAAAGATGGTGGGCCAGTTCTTCAGGCGCTCGCCGCTGTACACAGAAGAATAGAGCTGCGATAGCTCTTCGAGAACATCTTTCTGAAGTTCACGCCACATGTCAGCCATGGCGCACTTGATTTGGAAGTTGATCATAACAGGCGCTACGGTGCGGCCGTAGAACTTAGACTCCTCGTCATCAATGGTGCCCTCAAGATCAAGCTCCGCTTGAGGGTTCTCGATCATGGTAATGTGCATGGTCAAATTGTAGGCCATAACTAACTTGAGGGCCTTGCGGATCACGGGGCTCTGCTCCTTCTTGTAGTAACGGTGAGCAGTTTTGAGAATTTCAGTAATGAAAGGAGTGCCCTCGAAGTAGTCATCTACAAACTCCTGGAAGCGCTCGTCAACATGTTTATCAAGGTACTCGGAAACGACCTGGGGAGACACGCCGCCAGCACCAATATCTAGACGTTCAGTGCGCACGTGGTAGTTGATGTGCTCCATCTCCGGTGTGTTAGACTCGACCCAGTCGACGTTGAAGCACTTATCATCAGCAACAAACACCTCACGAACCATGACGGGAAGAGCGAAACCGTAGCCGTGGGTGATCCACATCAGAGTCTCAGTTTGCGCGAAGCCTTTAACATTGTACACTGAGACGCTTTGATCAAGGTGGCGCTCGTAATCTGCCTTCCAATCCTTCATGAAGTAACCAATATCCTTGATGTCGATACGGGTGCAGGGAACCTGCCACAGACGGGCGTGTGAGGGCTGGCAGCCGGCACAGGGCTCGCCCTTATCGCAAGTCTTTTTGAGGAATTTGCAGCGGAGGCAAGCACGAAGCTTCCGAATCTCGCTAGCCTGTTTGCGCTGCTCGGGCAAAAGCGGGCCCTTTCTGCGGCCAACCTTTTTCTCACCAGTGCCATCCTTCTTGCCATTGGATGTGCGCCGCACGACCTTGGGCTTGGAGACAGGGCTCTTTCTAACGCCAGAGTTGCGGCGCACCACAGCTGATACGGGCGATGACAACACAATGCCGGAACCGTTACCGGGGCTTCTAGATGCGGGACTGGAACGGGTGCTGGAAGATGCCGATGACTTGATGGGCACGGGGGTGGCCACAGCAGCAGGGCTGAGCTCCTGGCTGGGGCTATGGCTGTGATGAACATGATGGCTTTCAGCATGGTGGTGCTGATGTTGGTGATGCTGATGCTGATGCTGGTGTTGGTGCTGAAGCGACTGATCGTGGTAGCAGTTACGGTGACTAGCGGGAGAGCTGGCATCATGGGCCTCTGAGTTAGTGGGCGAGTACGCGAGAGAGAACTCGTCAATGACACTAAAGGCCGGGCCGAGAGAATCGGAATCCGAGGGTGTGCGCAGATGTAGGGTCTGTCCGGGATTGAAAATAGCGGGGTTGTGGGCAATCAGGTTAGTGTTCCAGTCGACCATGCCCCAACCATCGCCGGGAATGCCTGAGCTCGACCCGGGAAGCGATACCACATCGAGGTAGGCGCTGTTGGGAGATCCGCTACCGACACTTGGCATACGAGGCATGGGGCTTAACTGTAATGAGTTGCCCAAGTCAGTCCAGGGCTCGACGCCAAGGCTTGACCACTGAAGTTGGTCATCCATAGCCGGCATGTTGAAGTTTTCCATAGCCAGGCTAGTGGCTAGCGCGGCCTGAGTGGTGGCCGGCAGTAGGCCGAGCTGGGCATGGTTGAAGTGGGTGGGGAAAGCACTGAAGCCGACAAGCGCGGTGTCGTTGATGAACTGGGCATCCGTAGGCGGCATGCTGACGGGAAGCTGTGGGTGGTGCATTGGCGGCGAGTGCTGGTGGGCCATCGGTGGCGATTGCTGATGCATGGCCCAGTCGGGCAGCGGGCTAAGAGCAGCCGGGAAGGACATTGGCGAGTGCTGCGATGAATGCTGCGAATGCGGACTAGAGCACTGACTGTTCGGCTGTGAGTTCTGGTGATGTTGGTGGTGCTGGTGGTGCTGGTGGTTCTGATGGTTCTGGTGGTGCTGCTGTTGCTGGAGCGTTTGCTCGTCAACAATGGCAGCTGTGGGCGATGAACCGGCGACAGTCACGGCAGTAGCCATGTCAAGGCCCAAGGCCCAGCGTGACGTGGGCATCATGTGAGAAACGGGCGAGTGCAAGCCGAGTGGGACTTGCTGATGAGAATGTTGGTGTTGATGTTGGTGCTGGTGCGAGATGAGGCTTGTGGGCGAGACAGCTGGCGGGAAGTCCACAGGTGAAGAAGTTGAAGGCGACAGCGAGGCAGCGGAAGAGGTTATGGTATATCTTTGGTGGCGTTGAGGGTCGAAGGAAGCTGTGTTGAGGCCTAAATCTAATATCTGATGGGCATCTGCTCGTCCTGAAGCAGCGGAATTGTAATCAAACGACATATCGAAAGAGAAAGAAAACTAAAAAAAAAAAAAGGGCGGTCGGGAGCTATAGAGACGAGGGGGATGGTCTTAAACTAAGATGGCTTAGTTAGCAGCTGCGTCGACAGATGCGATTATTGTTCAAGCAAAGCAGACAGACAAGCAAGCTTCGTCAGGTTACTAAACGAGCGAAAGCCTCACAGTCCAGCTAAGCAGTCTCTACTTTAGACAAGGAGGGAAAGTGCACGCAAGATGCGGACAGCGTACTGAAGCTACAATTGCGCCTGCAACGATCGATGCAGTCTAAGCAGGGGATCGTCGAACCCCAGGAATGAGGATAAAACGTAAAGATAAAAAATAAAAATTGCAAACGGGCAGGACAAGGGCAGTCACCGCTCTTTCTAGATTGTTTGAGAGGGGGGTTTGGCGGTGCTGTTTGCTGCTCACGCCCGGGCTGGGGTAGGAAGCGGATAGCTATAGAGAGGCTTGCTTCGTTTGGATTACACCTCCAACGTACAACGAGACTGCTTCCACTATCAATCGGTGCGCAGGAAAGCTTCAAAGCCAAAGGGGGGGGCTTATCAGTGTGAAGTGCAGTGGCTGTTGGGCAAACGGATGGACGAAGTTGAACGAGACGTCTGGGTACAGCAGTATATACGTGGATCTGTAGTAGCAACAGAATGCGTCTTCTTCTTGCTTTGCAGTTTTGGCACGGCAGGCTGAATGTTGCACGCAAGAAAAAAGCTGCGGATGTGGCTGACTAACAGGATGTTTGTATGGACTTATGGATATATGTACTAGGTAGTTATGTACAAAGTACTTAGATGGGAGCGAGGGAGCTATGTGCTTGAACTTGTCCCCGCTTCTAGTCTTTGACACAGGCTTGGTATAAGATAGCAACCAGCCGTAGCGATCTGAGTCTTTTCAGATGGCAGCGAAACAGAGTATCTGGAATTTCGACGATGACAAGCAACAGCGGAAACAATCTTGCACTGCCTAAGAACGAGAATATCGACAACAACGAAAGTGGCCAGGGCCTGGATTGACCACAGGAGAGATAACAAATGGTAGGAAAGAAAAGACGCCCAGGGAACGATATGCCAGTGACAAAAACAAAAAACGAGAGAAAGAGAAGAAAGAATCGGCGCCTTGAGCCTGGGCACCCACGACACTTTGAAGAAGCGGTGTGAAGCAAGACAACGAAACCCCAGCAAGAGCAACGGCAGCCCAAAAGAGCAAAAGCAGCGCCCTGCAGCCAATCAGCATTGCGAGCCGCCTGGAGCAGTGGGGCAGCAGAGGATGAGCGAAGCTTTCGTTATGCTCTACCTAAATGGCCGGCAGACGACCTACATAGTAAATTTGTCTTTTTTTCTTGTTTTTATCGTTATGGTGGTAGACTGTCTGTCTATGGGTCGCCTGTTGCAGTACAGCACATTGCATTACAGTACGTTATAGTGCATTACAGTGTGTATGTGTGCAGTGCAGAGCAACAGTGCAGATTCGTATCCCATCCATACCATCCATATCATCCATACCATCCTATCCCATCCATTCACCCATCCGCCGCCCATCACCCCACCCATCCAAAACTGCAGTGTTGACGATGGCCTATCCTTGTACTTTGCGTGCGGTCTTTATAATAGACACTTGTTTTGATTGTTTATTTTATTCTTTGTTGCCTACTTTGGGCTCCGTCTAGGGTGGGGCATCATCCCCAGCTTTGTTGTTGCGGGGTGTTTTTAGCCAATAGCATCTAGCCCTAGTCGCAAAGATCAATATGTAATAAGTTGGCACTGTTCTTCTACTACTATCGACGGCCACCACGGCAGACCGTGTGAGCCTAAAACAAGGAAACAGTACGATAGCCGACACAAAAACGAACGTCAGCTTCTGATGTAATGTACCATAACAAACCTTATCTTTCTTTCAGTGTCAGCAACGTTTTCAGAAATCTCCAATGTATGCACCATAAACATGCGTCGTATATCGGACTGTACATACATACATATAAGGTGCATCATTGAGCCCAAGTACAGTATGTTGCCCTCGTTCTCCCATAACAGCGGCCTCAGCGAGGCCTTGGCTGCAGCGGCCCACGGTCTCTGATGCTACTTGCTGAGACTTACGTCTGCAAGCTTAGCGGTATTTTGTTGGCTGTCTGTATCTATCCACTTGTGATGGCATTTGTTCTCCTTCCGCTCCCTCTCTATCCTGCTCTCTTTACTGTCAGTCTTGTAATCTGATATAAAGCCGCCGATGGCAATAATATCTTCGAGACAGACTGGTCCGGGCTTTTGAGAGACCAAAAAAAAAATTCAAGACAGAAAAGGAAATTCTGCTCTACCATGTCACAGGGACGAACAGCCGTCAACTTGCTAGGGTGCCTTTGGCCTAGCAATCGAGGGATGGCTCCCTTGTCAATACTAGGAGGTATGCATACTGCATATAAACACACAGATGGGAGTCCCTCGACTGGGAAACAGTAGCCAATGAACAATAAACCGTACATATCTAGGTATGCATAGAAAACTATGTCTACAGGCCTGGTTTAAAGGATCATAAATCTAATGGACCACAACATTGGCACCAGCAATGGCTCGTCTATTGCATTGGCCAACTTGCAAAAAGGACAGTTACTACACCGACCTGGAAGCGAGCTCTAAACGGGCGAAACTCCGTCAATTCCGCTTTGCCTTCCATGTTGACCTACCACGGGCTTAACGATACGCTTGGAGAAGGCTTGACTGCTACGAAGTCCCTGCCTGTATGTTTGTTTGTTCTAGAGATGGCGCAGTGTAGCATTCGCAAAGATACCGTCACAGTTTTTTTTTTTTTTTTTGCTACGGAGGTAAGTCAAAATTTTTCTGCTGCCGACGGACTTAACTAGCATTGCAACAAACTTTTCCACTAACAAGGGCAAACACCAGTACATCAAAAGCTTGGGTTCTGCCATATCGTGTTTCCAGATATTGCTTAGGATGCAAGCATCCGTTGGACAGCCGTCCTCCAAGGCTCTGAGCGACTAAGCCATAGAACAGGCTACAAACTACGGATAGACGAGTCCTCGAGACGACTCTATCCTCTTCGGCAGAATAGCCAATAAAATCGCCAGTGGGTTACAAATAATGAGGGGGCAAACACTAGAACTACAGGCGTCGAGCACTACTAAGCGTAGCGTTTTTCCTGCTGTTGAATTATCATCATGTTTATGCACCTTTGCAGGCGCCATTGCGACGCTCACAATTCAAATATCACACATTGGATTGCATAGTTCCCACTGCAGAACTTCCATAATATAGTTGCCCTTTTCAACGTTCATCCATGATGTCACTTCAGATATGTACAGAGTAAATCATGAAATTACGGGAACACATAACGCCAAAACTTGACAAAGCCACCACCGGCATGATATTAACCACCAACAGGCGACATCTACACAGTGACGTTTATCACTCTGTTTTTTTTGTCTTTCCTTCAGCTCGAGGCAAGTTGAAGAGGCCCAGGCGTTCTGTAAGTGGACAAGGCAGCGCCAGACTTTTGGCCGACAGAAAAGAAAATAAACAAGACTTGACGATCTAGCCGTCATGCATCCGGAGAGGCTTATATATACTAGTTCCTTGCCAGTAATATGATATGATGAGAAATGCGAGATGACATCTCTTTAAAAACTGTCTCATGTTAGTATATTCAACTCGCTCTTCAATATACCAACGCCGCTAGCATACAAAGCCTAGCATATGCCTTGCTGACGATATATGGTAGCTGTGATATCTTCTCAACCCCGCTTACTACCTGATATCTTGAGACTGCATTAGGCGATGCAACCAGTTTCTAAGACATTCGCCAGTCCAAGGGGAAAAGAAAGAAGATCATAGACCAACTAGGGAATGCATCAATCGCAATTGCCAGCGACGACATGCATAGCGCCAGACTAGTCCGCGGCCATCTTCTCCATCAGGCTCCCAGTTTTGCCCTCTTATCGCCAATAGCAATTCGTGGTTTTATGATTCCTAAAGCACCGGTAGCCAACGTTTCTCATGCGTCCGCTGCCACATCCAGCCTCCATTTCACTTGGACTCCGTCCTCTCACCCATCTGTCCGAGGGCCTTTATCACCGGTCCAAGCTAGTAGCACACGCTGTCTCCGTTTCTGTGAAAGCCTTGCAATGAGACGATGATGTTGCAGCAGATTTGAGTTTTTTTCTTGTATTTCTATGGTGAATATTGTAGCTATATGTGGGTAATATATTAAGTTACCCCTCAGTAGCCACCACCACCACCACCACCACAATCTCGACACCTACTACTTTTCCGCACAGACCGGTCTTACTATACTGGTCTACATTTTCCTGTTGTCTCGACTTGCTGCATCATGGTGACAGTTCCCGCAGCTTGCTAAATCTTAGCTGCATCACAGACGGACGAAAGAATTCACATAATCGGAGGTTTGTAACAAGCGTGCCAGTTATCGTAGCAGTAGCATGTACATAGTATAGATAGCTGCTGCATTAGGAGGCAATAAAATGTGCAAATACCACCAATGAAAACCGCACCATAGAAACGCATGGCGAGGACCGCCTCACAAAGTCAAATTTGTCGGACCCTGTCTGTTAAGAGTATGTTTTCATTAATCCGTAACCTATTTTTCATAAGTCTTCAACCAATGCAGAGCTAAACAATTATCCCATGTTATCTGTGGAATATTTGGCTAAGAGACAATTTTTGCAGTCGTCTCGTTCTTTATCGATGCTATGCTCCCTATTCGTCACCTTCAAAGATAGTCTGGGCTTTCGCCAATATGCACAATGGTCCATGATGAGGGGACGAGAAAGCATAAGATCTAGATCTTCTAACTATCCGAGCTAAACATAGTATAGTGCAACGCGGCCACACGGACAATATATCTGACCAAGGAAAGGGCACAAGTCTCAGTCCAAGGCACGATGGCCTCGTTGATCGGTTGATGTCTTGTGCATATAGGCAGCATCCTTCGTTTACTTGTATCTCCTCTGCTCACGATCGACCCAGTAACAACTGTTGTCCGGGATCACCGTCCATAGTAAGTACTATGTGTCTATCTTATGTGTTGGCCAAGTCATGGCTTCATTAGTCGCAATCGTGTCACACCCCCCAACTTGTTCTATCAGAATCGAATCACAGACTCTCAACCTTACTTACCCATGTTGAAGTTTTTTTTCTCTAACCCTGCCTTTTATCTGGTCTAGTCGACTGCTCATTTAGTCGATTGCGACAGAGCCATAAATTCCGGTGTTTTGCTGTCTGACTAGTATCTTGTAGTTACGTTGGTACCAAGTAAAACCTTGGGAAGAGGTGACAGCATCACCTTCACCATGGTTGCTCGTTAAGGGAAGTCCTTCCATGAACATCACACCACTCCAAGTCTTTCTTTTTTATAGGGTTACCCAACAACGGTTAAACATTGGCCTAACTATGGATGCAAGCAGAGAAGAATCCATGATATACAACTGCTTACCTTGGATGCTTGAGGCTGGGAAGCTTAATTGTTTCCCAATGGTTTGGCTACTAAGATAAGGCTCAATTCTGGCTCTATTAACTACAGTACAAAGATACTTAGTCTAGATAGCGTATACATTACAGCATAGTTATGATTATTTAAGGGTTGTGGAAAAACTGGGCTATAATTATAATATCTGCTGTACATTGATGTTTTCCAATACAAATAGTTATAAACTCGGATGTCTGTTATTATACTAAGGATTATGTATTTTCTACATACAAAACAATTATTACTATAATCATGCCTACCAGGAGGTGAAATTTTTGCGGATAATATCCGTTTTACAGAAACTTCCTCCTAACCACTTCACTAAGAGTGTCTTGCTACTATCACAACGCGGGTCAAATTCTATCGCCTTGTTTCAACCTTTTGATCAAGGCATTTTAAATAAAACAAGGCTTCAGTATTGCCACCGGGGACTGAGCTTCATTGTCTAACAGAGCCTCAAAACTCATATTAATCCCATATATCAAATAACGCAGCTGAGGGTGATCTATCTGGTGGTTGACGCGTGGACTAGCGAACGAAGCAACCATTGTCAATTACTAGAGAAAAACCGCAACTATCTAGCCTTTCGCTTAGGCCACAGCCAGCAGGCTGGCATGAAGACCGAATAGCTCTGCCTGCCATCGCAAACACATTGTGGCCGTTTTAAAATTTGTGGTGAGGAAGACCTACTTGATAGTGAATCATAACATTGAGGGTTCTGTAACCCTATTCATAATCCCGTTTACTGCAGAGGTACCATGTAACAGATCTAGTAAGAAGATACAAGGATAACTGTTAAGGATATACATCCCTGCACATTCTCCCTTGTCAAGTTAAGACCTTGGACATAACAAACCTATAATTATATTTTCCAATTTACGGTTAATATAACTATAACCGGGCTTTACTATAATCCAAAGCTAAGGTACATTTCTGTGCTTCAACTAAATATTCATGAGCTGCAGCAATATAAACAATCTCGTCTATGTATCTATAGTCTATAGATTATCACCCTCTACTTTGTAAGTATAGCTATCTAGTATCGATTTGGTAGTTGAAAAGACCCATGAAATTTAGGCTATATGGTTAACTTGTTAGCTGATCAGCCAGGTAGACCAAGCCGCTAACGAACAGGAGGCCCTGGCATGCTTCGGCAGGTTTACTAAGCTGTCGTCTTATTTTTACTGTTGTTCTATTTTCTTTTTGTTTCTAGAGCAAAACTGCCAGAAGGGGAAAGCCGGGGTCACAATAGGATCAATATCCTAGTCAAGCCATTTTTCTCCCAGCCATCTTTTTTATAAGTCATATTCTTGTTGTGACTCTAGCCTTTGAGTGAAAGCAATCCAGAGGCTGGCTAGTTGCTGATGGGCCGAGGGAAAGCCTCGGAAGGTGCCTTGCATAGAGTTCTTTGATTCAAACTCGTGTTCATCACCAAATATGAATGCTTTCAAGCTATAAAAGATGGCTAAGCCTGTGTAAACTCACAATATACTTTAATGGCTAACAGAAATGAACGCATTACTTTATACGGCATCCGTACGCCATGTATCTGCCTCTTGTCTATGATATTATAGGAAGTAGAAGAGGAAGAGAGGGAATGGCGGCATGAAATTTCAAGTGTAGCCACAGATATCACGGGCCGCAAAGGGACAGCGCATTCAATTAGAACCTGCAGATTCTCAATCAAAGCCCAAACAACCCCAAACCAGACACAATGTGTCTGATGATTCGTCGAAGCGGTGAGCCCTCTCTTACTGTCCTATATTGCGTATGCTATGTACATCTTCTAGTATTTGGTGCACTGGGTGGGCCTCCGTACTAAGTTGTTTATTATAGAAATAGGACCAGAAACATTGGAAAGAAGACTACAACACACTAAGCTAAGGTCGAGACTCTACAGCTGTTCGATGATATTAATGCAAGGGGGGCACGGCAAAAAATGCATATTGCGCAACCGGCTCTCTGCTTATGGTGGAAATATGATGTCTTCCAATCGTAGTGATTCGATTTATTGGATAATATAAAGAAACGAGTATGCATGTCTTTGATGCAGTGAGTTGGCCGAGACTCAGTTGATGCCCGTTGGTCGATTGAAACGAGCTTTTGAAAGACTGCCGTACAGGATGGACCTTACTTTAGAGTGCGTATGAATATATTGAAGATCTATAACAACTTCTTACTACATAGACCTGACCGCCGGACTCTTAACTGCTTCTGTATATGCGCGCGCAAGCTATGAATGTGGCTTGCTCCTTAAGTGCGATCTTATCAGAAAGATAATACTATGTCCATACTGCGCTCAAGGGATGGGCTAACCATTATACGTGGCTCAATAAGGAGGCACTCCTGCGTGATAAACCTCATATCTACGATAGTAGACAGTGTAAGTTGTAGCGGGTTGAAAGCTAAGCATTCAGATGAAGCATCTGCATCTAGGGCCTAGTTGTCCAATGTTGTTTCTATCGTTAGAAATGCGGACTGTGTCGAAATTTCGGGCCTTGAATCGATACACTCACTTTTTTAATATTTGTATTGCCTCTTTTCTTCCTTCCCAAAGATATAAGATACATTCCCCGCATAGCATCACTGATATAGATCTTTGATACGACCGGAATGGGGAACATCACGATCCAGCATGACAAGGCACCTGTATATATACCACCGTGATGCCATATTAAGACTTGATTACATGTTTAGAATGAACCTGTTAGAGGGCCGAAAGAAGACGATCAACATCGCAATCATTCATATTGTGGTTTTACATATTCCCCTTCTCATTCTGTGAAGCCGGCCCCGAAACCTGACGCCTGAAGGCTTTATACTATACCTAGACAGCTTCTTGGGGAGACGGTAGCCCAGTGCTGACCGCAAAACCCTTGCACCTGCAGGAGATGCTACAATTAAGGAAATAGTGTCAGCAGCCCCGAAAAAGCTCACCACGGACACCTGCGCAAGTCTTAGCTGTGGGCCGCAGCGTCGATATGGCACTTATAGATCCTTAGCCTGCAGCGATATAGGGTGGAAACGACTATTATAGCGATAGTATATTCAACTGCTACAGTTTCTGTTCGCCATGCGCCTCGTCGCCGAGCCCGGCTGTCTTGATGCAGAGATCTTTGGACGGTGTTACAGCTTTTGATGGAATTTGCGACAAGGCAAGGATATCCCCTGCCTGTCTAGGTGTTCTAAACCCTAAGAATATGGGTTATCCCTCACCAGTGGGCTGTGAAGAGCCGTGACTCGGATTTGCTCTAACGGGTCGATGGCTCATGAGAGATGATGCATTATACAAGAGGGATCAAGACATGGCTCTATCAGAAATACATCGTTTCAGTCCGCCATCTTCAAACATATGCGCTGACTCACTTGTCTAGTTCTCACGAAGACATGAGAAAACTGCAAAACTTTCTCTTCGTACTTACTCGAATCCAAACTATGATTTTTCTTTCTTTCCATTAGGTGAGTTATCTAGCTATTCTTGATCCCTTACAGAACAAGGACGTCTCAGCTCAAGACAACTGGGCTAGAGTAATTTGTAGCCTCTCTTCACTTTTTTTCGGCATTCAATATCAAGACTCCGGGATGGATACTAGGCTTCGTATTCTTGATGTCAATACTTGATTACTTTATCATGTTGACTTTTAACGCCAACATGCAAGTAAGGAGCCTTAAAAGGACGCTACGTTCGACATTACCGCCATATCTCAGCTTCATCATCATAAAGCCTCATTATTCTTGTCCTGTTGTCAAGTACTAGAATATACTACTAGATTGTAAACATTAACGAATCTTGCCATTGTAAATTCCCTCGATCAACAAGATGACTAACTGTCCTGTTTGCCTTTCGACTAGAATAGGCTATATGATGAACAATACAGGAAAAGATGTGTACGTGTCTATATATCGGAATTCGTTTTTGGCCTACGTATATGTGTATCAGAGTTTTAACCATGATATTCGAATTCCAATAGAATATACCATTCTAGATGCTAAGAATTACGCTATATGGTACCTTACTCGTTCATCAATAGTACTAGAAAACATGTAGACTTCATACGAAGAATCATATAGACGCAGTCGGCCTAGCCAGACCTTTGTCAGGCATGCTGGAAATGCAATTAATAATGTGATACATATCAACCGGTCACATGCAGTGGCCACGAGAACATAACGTGGGCGAAGGTAAGCCAACGGCGGCACGGCAGAAGCCTAAAACAAGAAGAAGAAGAAGATAAAAGAAAAACACAACAAAAGACCATCTCTATGGCCCTAGCCTATTATTCATTTCTCAATTTATACATTTTTTTCAATCCGTGGACTTGCAGGTGTTCTTAGGCTTTTCTTGATAGCCCGTGATGAAATCTGGCTGGCTAAGAAGCCTTTTTGCAGGCAAGACGGAACTAGCTAAACGCCACAGCAGTTGTTATTAGATATCTGCCCATTTTTTGTTATTAAGATTACGGATACCTGACACAATTGGGAGTCAGGTGAGATTCGAATGTCGCTTTTTCGTAGCTTCAAACTTTAGTTTATATTATTATGCCAATATCCTTTGATGTGGTGTAACTGTCATCTTTGTCATTTACGGTTGAAAAAGCTGAAAGTACAGCATATTGTACATAATTGTAGGCCCATTCATCCATATTACTAGAAAAGAGGGATGCCAGCCCATCATTTTGTACTTGACCGGAAAATATGAGTAGGACGAATGCTAGTTTCACTTCTATCTGACTAGGCTTACAATACGTTCATTTAGCCACTTTTTCTACATTGTTGTTGCTATTTTTTATAGGTGCTATCAAGGAATGAGTACATATAAATCAGGCCACCATGAACCGTATTTTGCAGTTTTGAAGTAACAGGAGCAAGGCCACAGCATTGTCTGCCAGCATTATTTCAACACTACTGAGTGAATACATAGCATTCAAATAATAGCTACATAAGCAGGTACACAAAACTGTTTGCAAAAGGGGGGCTATGATGCGCCATTTAGCATAAGTCGCACGCATTAGACTTAGGCTCATGTATCATCACTAGTTTAGTTAGCCATACTATTATTTGCTTGTGTGATGGGGACACTGCATATACGCTCATATGGCTGCTTGAGATTGCCGTTAGTGTAACTTTGAGCAACTCTGTAACGGCGATAAGCTAAACGAGGCGCCATACACACTGAATATGGATAGACAGTTTGAAGTTGAATTGCATGACTTGAACTTTAATTGGCACTGGATGCTCGCTTAAAGAGTCATTGCAGTCTCGAAGTTCTTCTCTTCGTGACACCATACTTTTCAGTGTCAAATATGGACAGGTTAGTATGCTATATGGCGGGATAGATATGATCAAAGCACCATTTTCACCTTGTTCTGAACTTACATATTTAACACGGGCCATCGCTAATGACTAGTTACAAGTATGATTCCTGCCATGCTTGTTCCGAGATTGTTCGCCTCGTTTTCACTGTTTGCTCTTGAATACCTACGTAACTATGAGATGACAGGTGGATAACGCCAACTTATCATTCATACAAAAGGAATCGCTCAGACTAACTACGGCAACTTGATCGCCATGGTACTAAAGCCACTGTGGGGATTACTACGTACTTGAGCCGATGCATTGAGAAACACTCAGTCATCATATAAGCTACAGTGATAGTTTCAATAGATGCACAATGTGAATGCTCTTTTTAAGTTTGTGATTATATGTAAAGTAAGCAGAAAGCAGACATACTGAAGAAAACAATTGCGGAAAATCAAAGCAACATAGTGTTGTTACATACATAGTAAGCCTCCAATAACCCCTCGAATCACTAACCCTAACATAGTAATACTTTTCAACGGGCAAGAACACGTCACTTAAGTCGCCTCCTTACATGCTCCGGTAGGAAGAAGGATGAAAAGGATACATTAGTAACCAGGTGAGATAGAGCTATGGAAGGCCTCCCCTCATTATGTGGTCAGTGCTGTACAGAAGACGGTATGTGCGATTATATAAGAGTAGGAATCCGAAAGAATGATCCACGTATAATATAGTTTGCATTACATGGGTTGCCATTAGAATATGAGTATAAAACGACGATAAAGAACGCATTGTAAGGGTTACACCTGGGTTTAGAATGTTTAAATTGACGCCGTCATTGAGGTTTAATATCAAGATCGATGGCTGTCATATCAGAAATCAAAACACCGGAGTCATTTCTATCCGATCAATGATATTGAATCAATTAAAACCTAGGCCTAGCTCAACGCATTTGCCCAAGTGAATGAACGGACGAGCTTGAACTGGGTGTGATCCAGCGTGTGATTTGGCTTCCTTGGTGCTATAAATATGCACGTAGGAGCCACCATGGAAAGCAATATGATCTTTATGCGTGCCATTTGGTAGTCTCGCTAACCCCGAAGATAAAAGGAAACAGTGATGATCAGGAATCAAAAGAAACAATGGCCGATTATTTTTTGTGTTTCGCCATTACAGTTTAACTAGAACATCTCTCAAAATGTTGTATCTCTTAATTAGAATGTACACTAATGGGAGAGGGCTATAACTGGAGGAATCTTATTTCCTTTTTATCCGGTCATCCCTAGTTAGCGATGATCAGCATGGACGAACTTACAGTATTCTGCCAAGAACCAAGTTGACCGTCGACCGCTTTTGCGGAGATGGTGCATTGTAAGACTATAAAAAGGCCTAGCGTGACCTCACTGCGTTGTGATGGCTTAGCAAATGATAGGTAGGGAT
Organism: Endoconidiophora polonica; assembly: GCA_001856765.1. Lineage (NCBI taxonomy): Eukaryota > Fungi > Ascomycota > Sordariomycetes > Microascales > Ceratocystidaceae > Endoconidiophora > Endoconidiophora polonica. Next base: position 47,500 of record LXKZ01000366.1, read on the forward strand.
AAAAAAGCATTGTTTGATATAGTGTCAACATGCAGGTTATTGAATATAGTACTCATTTTGTGGGCGATAATGGTGTCCTTATGCAGGTAATCCGTCTTTTTGGTTACCAAACGGCAATATTTAGATATACCCATTCACCGCTCTTGTCAATTCTTAGGGCAGGCTTTTGATCACCGCCTGCATATCGATGAACAATCCGGCATCCATATCATGCCACCATTAAAGGGTCTCACGATACTATGGCTTAGTTATGTATAACGAGCAGGCTGTGTGCAGGCTGAAGGGTCAAATAAGCAGCAATGGTTGGCCGACAATGAGCTAATACAGTAGGAATACGCTCGGTATCATTGGGTTGAACCTGACCGCCTCCCCCTGATAAAGAGTTTCTTTACCGCCTGATTCCCTTATTCATACTGTTGTTGTTGTTGTTGTTGTTGCAATGGGAAACATCGCAATATGGTTCGCTAGATAACAATGAGACGGGGAAGTACTCGGCATTGACCTACGCAGTTATCGCCATAGCTAGTAAATGCTGATGTAGACGGCCTAGAATCATGGACTACGACATACTTTTCTTCAGAATAATCAACGGGGACTTTTAGACAGCAGTATCAAGCTCCATCTTAGCTTTAAAAGTGATTAACGCGCAAGGAACAACTCGTAGATGTCACAGCCAGAATATATCTCTGTTACGTGGCCTTCGATCACGCCTCTGGGACAGTTACAACTGCTCCCTTGGTTTATAGAACCATTGCCAACTGATATCTTTGGAGCTCCTCTCCTCCCTCTTTATTTCTAAGAATGGAAAGTCATGTACGTGGGATAATAAAATATAGGACAATTGATCATAGTGTTAGGCTACTTAAATGCATGTACACACCATTTGTTATTAGTATGGACGTCTGGCTTGTTCTATTATGACCTATATGTTTATTTGGATATATGTTGCTGACTATGGGCTAGGTGAGTCGGTCATGCGTGCACAGTTCTCATATGTATGTACCAGCAAGCAATATTAAGTTGCCTCGTATAGTCCATCCATATGCTCTACGCTAGTTGGAGTCGAGTCTAAACTATTGATATAGACAACGTGGACTTGGAGATTCGGCTTCAGATAGTGAGATGCCGTGAAGGGGCACTGGTGGCAAATGGCCACTCTTGAATTACCTGTGAGCATGACTGGCTATCATTCGTAAACCGCCTCAAATTGCCAGCTCATAGATATGTGCTATCGAGTTGATATTAGCCACGGACTCGGCACTGAGGTTGTTGAAGTATACGCGTAATCCAGGTATCAATTGCTAGATTATGCTATTTAGTGTTGTTATAGTGACGCTACTTTGATTAGGGAGGGCTGAGTGTTATTGCCTCAGGGCTACACTACTAGTATGCAATATGCCAATGGATATAGAACCTGACAAGTCTGGATGAAGTCGATGTTGTTTTCTCATCAACATGGACGATTACTATATGGAGCTACGCTATTTTTGTATCTTGGGGTATTGAGTTCGTATCAGATTGCTTGCTCCCTCGACCGACATCTATTCGGGCCGTGGGAAGAAGTTTACACGCTCAATACCTGGGCTTTTGCAATCAAGGGCCCAGTATGATAGTCGCTGGTAGGCGATTATGGGAGTGCGCCGATTTATCCCAAAGTAACTAGTGACCATACTAGGCCGATCCAGGCAGCTCCATTCTAGTATTGCTCGGAACGTGACGAAGAATAACTCCATCTCTAGTGGCTCAGTAATTTTAAACCCTGAAAGACAAGCACTGCTAAAACGGTCATCATCCTTTGACGTAACGTATAGCCGAACTTTGCTTTGATCTTTGTCGATACAAACAGTAAAAAAGCAGTCGCCCTCGATAGTGATCTTCGGAGCTCGAACTTCTGCGCAGCATTTTAGGCCCTCGATAGATATAATCGGCGATATCAGTTGACGTCCAAAGGAAAACTGGCAAGTGTAGGCTTCGTTCGGGTTGGAATCGAAGACTACTTGCAGGAAAGGCATGATCGGCAATATTTTAGATATTTCTCGAGGCGTAGGACAAACACCGGTTTGAGCTGTATATGCATTTGAGCTATAGCCGTAGATGATGTAATTCGGTTGACATTTGGCGTCGGCATATCTTAAGCTGCCGTTATTTATACTTGGACAGTCGGACATGGACATTAGTTGGATGATACTAGTGCTGAAATCTAAAGAATCGTTGAAGCTTTTAGGGAATGGAATCTGCAGGACCGCATCATTTCGTAGTGGATGGTCCATCCTGTCCACAATTGCTTTGATGGTATCTAGTGCTGGCGAAGAGCAATACTGGGCGGCACGTTTCATGATAATGAGCTGACGTTGATAAAGACGCTCCCTCCAACATTCTTGTGTCGTGGCGACAGAGATATTCAATGGAATGCAGGTTTCCATGAATGTTGCCTTGAACTTCACGTGGATTTTAGCGAGATTATCCCTTATGTCCAGATTGTTCACTGGCGTTTGAGATATGTGACTTTCGTCTTCTACAAGATTTGGCGATGACGAAGATACCCTGTCAGAGGGCGCTGATAGAAGATCATACTGAACATCCCAGCAAATTGCGTCTGGATCTGAGTCGGAGGATGCTTCAGAATGTGGGCTAGACTTATGGACGTCTTCAGAGCTTTCTTCTGATGGAGCAGCGCTGTCGATGATATTGATAGCATCACCGAAGTAATCCGGCAGGAAATCGATATCGATGGGCTCGCGTGGCTCAATAAGAAACTAAATTCTCATCACCCTGTTAGTACGCGACATGTAAGGCATGGTGAAATGGGATAAAACGTACCTCCATAGTGAAAGTGGAAGAGGCAATTCAAAGGCAGGTGAGGTCTTATTATCGAAGGTAGCTTATAATGCGACGTATTTGACCGATTGTAGAGAAGATTTACTAGATAGAAACAACAGTATGTTTGTGATACAGTCTTTGTTGACTCTGATTGTGAACAATGATTGATTGGGTGATACTTGATTATTGCGATGATATTGGGTCAGATACAAACTTTTTCAGACAAGAAGAAAAATGAGTTTTCAGGTTTCTATACTACTTGGATGTCTAGGAATCTCGAAAACAGAACCTTCAAAATTTGAAGAGTAGTTTCCCTTTCCGATATCAATCATTGATTTTTTTTAGTTAAGTAGCCAATCATATTTGGATAAGATAATGTTTGTCCTACCGAAGTAGTCTGAATACCAACAACAGCTAGCAATTCCCACACAAGTTGTGTAGCACAGATTAGGTTTCAATATCATGAGTAACTCTTGTCAAAGGCTTGTTATCGTTGTTTACTAGTACTTCAAGTTTGTTTTAAGCTTGACTGCTTCACCAATTTCGATGCAATTCTACAAAGTACTGGGCGGCAGACTAATTATTACTACTCTGCCTTGATGTATGGTTTTAATTAGGATAGTAATGTATACTATTGTTCTTCGTGCTAGGACTGATTGTTCTTGTTGTGTAGGGATGATTTGCAATGGGGTGTCAGATCCGAGAAATAGCCGTAGCCAACCACAAGCTGCAATAATCTGATATATGTGGGTCTTTCTCCATTTTTGACAATTGGGCCATCACAGGGACAAACTAAAGAGGCAACGACGATGCCTTAACGATGGGGGATTTGCGTAATAAACATCGGACAAAGAAACCAACAGAAGAGAGCTATCAACCAAAGGTTTTGTAGGTAGGCAGTTATCTTACAGGGCACGCTTTATATTTCGGCCTTTTCCAGTTGGCATTTGAATCTATTCCCCCCGTCTTCAAACTCTTGAGAAATCCCTGAACTTGCTACCTACGCCCATCATTACAATACGCCTCAAGGCTAAACTTGAGTTAGCGCCGATCGTTGCACTACCAAATCATCGTTTAACATTATCTATATGGCTTGCGGTTTGGAGAATCATTGTTACCATGGCACCAATCAACTCATCTAGCAATAACATGGATGCTACCCCACAAACGGCAGGCGAGGACCACCTTTGGGAAGACATCGATTCCTTGAGCGTCGACGGTCCCATTATCCCACTCTTGTTCTTAGAGCTTCCGCCTATTCCGGACTTGTTAGTGACGTATACCTCGAGCCTACAAGAGGAGACGCTGCAAGAAATAATGCCATATCTTGCTGCCGACCTGCCGACCAAATTTGACTACAATAAGCACGGCATCCCAACGCTAAGACGTGCCCAGCTAATTGGATTTCTCAAACGGTTTTTAGGCGGCATGCCCTCGCAGTATTTCGCAGCTGATGCTAGCAGACCGTGGTTTCTCTACTGGTGTCTTGGTGGACTGGCTTTACTCGGCGTAGATGTCACCCCATACCGTGCAGGCATGGTTAAAACTGCCGAGTATCTACAAAACAAGACCGGAGGGTTTGGTGGTGGATTCGGGCATACATCACATCTGGCAACTACTTATGCTACGGTTCTAGCCCTTGTTATCGTGGGCGGTGAAGCGGCTTATGATGTGATCGACCGAAAGGCGATGTGGGAGTGGCTATCACTGCTCAAGCAAGAAAACGGAGCTTTCCAAATGGCATATGGCGGTGAAGTTGACGTACGGTAAGGCAACAATCTTGCCCCTCTATCTGTTCCTTCGCACTCTCCTCCATGTACCTTATCTGTATCCTATTTCACTATTTCACTGATTCGTCATTCAAAGCAATCTTCTGAGTGGGTGGTAGATTGTAAGAGATAACTAATAATCCTCTATTGGTGAAACATGCATATGTAACGAAGAAAAACCCTCAACTAATTTTAGTTAATACTCCTAGAGGAACATACTGCGCGACGGTCTTGATCTCGCTTCTCGGCCTTCCGTTAGACTTGGCGCCTACTTCGCCACTGTATGGCAAAGTTGACAAGTCTTTCAACCTTCACACCAATCTTCCCGAATATGTCCGTAAATGTAAGTTGCGTCGTTACAGTCATCATTGAACGTTATATAGCATCTATAGGAGTGAAGTACTTATACAATATCTATGTATAGGTCAAACTTATGAGGGCGGTATATCAGGCAGGCCAGATGCAGAGGCTCATGGGGCATACGCCTTTTGTGCTTTAGGGTGTTTATCTATCCTCGACGTGCCGTACCGGTCAATTTCTAAGTAAGTGCAATTTTCGTCGTTCTGTTCCAACTAGTGTAGTGTAGCCTGGGTGAAACTCTGGATAACAGCTCAATACCGACACCCTCTACATTTTCAATACTTGGTCGTCTCCTGAGGATGTTTGTTCCCTTCAAGTAGACTTCAACCAGTGAGGAGTTGACAAGAAAGCAATGCATGCAGATGCAGATGCAGATGCAGATGCAATGCGCGTACACTTGCTTTCTGTAACAGTGGGCGGAGTTCTCACAATGGCTACACTCACTAGAAGTTGCATGAGCCCTTCTAGTGATCTCCTATCTCCAAATACAACTTCTTGACTTATACATATAACACCGTATATCCAAACATGGACTGACCAAGGCAACAAACACCCTTTGTGTTTTAACCGTTTTAGGTATCTCGATGTTCCACGGTTGATGTCTTGGCTTTCTGCCCGCCAAAACGCCCCCGAAGGTGGCCTGTCCGGTCGCACCAACAAGCTTGTCGATGGCTGCTATAGCCATTGGGCTGGCGGATGCTGGCCACTACTCGAGGCCGTTTTGAATGGCCCTAGTCATTGCCATAGCCCCAAAACCAGCACATCTGTATCCACTGTGTCATCTGCCGCTCCCGGTGCGGTTTTTGTAGACGAGAAACTGTCAACGACCTCTTTTACAGCCGCTAATTCTACTCCTGCTAATGCGCCATTCGCCAAGAGCATCATGAGCAGAGAGGGGCTTATCCGCTACATTCTAGCGTGTTGCCAGGATGAAAACCTTCGTGGTGGTACTTCTGGTCTACGGGATAAGCCTGGAAAGTAAGTTAATGTCACACTCAATGTCACACCTAATGTCACAAACCCCAAGCCTGGCCCCTTCGTTTTTTCGAATTTTCTATCTTACCCTTTCTAAGCCACCTTTAAATTCATTCTTTGTTGTTCTCGTGACAACCCACATCAAATTGGTGTGCTGTATATCATCTACAATCGTATCTTTCATACGTCTATATCGCTTACGCTAAAATTTCATTCTCTTACGATTAGAGGCGCTGATGCCTACCATACATTATATGTTCTCTCAGGCCTTAGCTCGGCTCAACACAGCTGGAACCTTTGCTATGACGAAACCACAGGTGACTACACTAAATGGAATGTGACTCCTTACCAATTTGAGGGCGAGCAGATATTCAGTGAAGAGAGCCGTGTTATCCCTTCACATCCAGTCTACGTCATTCCACCAAAGGCATTTGACGATGTCGTCAACTATTTTTCTACAAAGCCGGTGGTGCTTTGAGCGTCCCTTGTAGAGGCAATAGCAAATATAGTCATCTATGCAATTGGTTTATTTGGTGATGTTTCAAAATGTAGTAGTAGAGGTTCTCTGCTTTTTAAGTTTTTGTTTTCCAATGCACCGATCTCACAGCCAATACACTAGTTTTATTACGTATCTACTTCAACATTGTTTTATATTATAGCATGTACATAGCCTGTTACATGCTATGATACTATACATGTAAACTGTTGAAAAGTGACAGTAGCATTTCCGATATCTGTTAGCTACAGCTTATCACAATAATCTCATTAACTGTGGTCTTCACCGACCTTCGTGATAGGTACACTAGCCTTTGCTTACTAGTAAGCATGAGTTGGGTTGGGCGTATAACTGAGTTCCAAGTCATACAGGTTTACAGGACACGGTTATATGATGTTCTTGTGTATCTTGATCAGATAATGTAAGTTAACATTTGGTGTTAAGGGGGAGGGGGGGGGGGGCTTTATTCGCAGCATTGCGCGATACTACTACCAGCCTGTACCAGTCTGCAATGGCCTAATAATGAACAATACGTATATTCATATGTGTCAGGAAACCTTTGGAAGTTGAAATTACGCTAGGTTTGTTTCTGTTAATGCAGTTGGCATTCCAATGCTAATGAAACGATCCAGGTATACCACACAAACAAGCCAAATGAATTAATCGGCTTTTTCAAGCCCTGAATTTAACTAGCGGAGATGTGTTCTTCACTTCAGATATACAATATTGTATGAACCAAGTTTGAATTTTCTTATAGTCCAAGAGCTGTGGTTAATAACTCTCGCCTGTGCGAGATATAATAAGGGTTTCCATTTATTCAAGTTTAGTCCATGATTTAGCTAAACATAATCATACACATGCAGCCAAAGCCGATTGGCATGAAGTATAAACCCTAGAATACTCAAGATGCCGTAAATATGCCTTGATACTTAAGAGGAAGCCTCCCTTCGTACAAATGCAGTATATAAGGGGCCAGTTTAACGTACTATGCCGACAATGCCAACAAGCAGAGATGCAAAGTCGAGGTCAAGATTTAGTTCTCATGCATGTGTCTAGCTTCGATATCTTGCATGAGTCTGGACCTGAACAAGCTATGATATTGTCCAAAATTGTAGTTTGTGGCTTAACTTATATAAAGAAAAATATTAAAAAACCCAGGTTCTAATATTTTTGATCACTATCAAATAGTAACATAACATTAGAATTAAAATAAATCGCGATGTTTATTGCTTTGTGGATTAGTCAAAAGGATTCTATAAGCGACAAAAGAAACCCAACCAATATGCATAAGAAGGCCGTCAAAAATGGCCGCCAACTCATCTGATCCCCTCCTTTTAGTATGGAAATTAGCTAGCAAGTTGCTGTGAAAAAGATACTGTTTCGGTGCATATATGCGGGCTTACTTAAGTGTAAAATACATACATATGTATTATGTATGCGCTAATACTAGTACATGTATATTTTATGTCGACGATGTCTTAGCACAGGATTTCATCTAGATAAATACTTTTATTAAAGCCTTTATGACACTATGCAACTCCACATCGGCATAAAATAGAACAGAAACTATGAAATTCAACAAGCCCGATGGCCGGCCGAGTAAATTTCGAACCTACCACTGCTTTACCGGGAACGTCTCATCGGGACTCTACCAAGTCATAGTCTCTCTTCACCTATATCATCCCCTAAGTTTTGTTTCAGTTGCTTCTTCACCGCATGTATCTATGAGAAGAGGGGAGGGCTCTTCAAAATACCAACAGCGCTAGAGTTGCAAATTCGGAGTTTATAGAATAGCGATAGCAAAAATGCCAGCTGCAGAGCTTGCAACTTGCAGTGCTACAGCTTAGTAGCTATGATAGGAATTCATGAATGGAACAGGTCTAGTCCTTAATGTGCCTTTCGAGTCGACCAGGGCTGGTCAGTACCAGCTATGCCAAGATATAATGATATCAGATATCACCATTGAGTAGAAATTTCAGGTTTCCTTCCCATGACTATATGACAACGGTACGTCCCTGATAGGACCACTTTTCGTTATAGTAGTACTCGGTAGCTCGGACAAGAAGCTCTGTACTGAAGGAGAGATGCCTTATATCAACTATTTGTCTTTATGGTGTACAAGTAACCAAGTCTTGTACATTCAGTAGTTATGCCAATATTTTTTCTTCGTCTATAGCGCTGAAAAAAAAAACAATTGAGTACTCAAAACTCAATTCCGAAGAAAAATCTCTCAGTTTTTTCTGCAGACGAACTACCGCTTTTTGGATTAGCCAACCATCACTATCCATGATCAAAACAGCAAGCCGTGATATATCCTACGTAAATTGGCCTGTATGTACGTGTATATATATATATATATAGGTGATATTACATCACACGCTAGTAATGATATTGACTGACAGGGTTAAACCAGCAAGATTCCCTTATTCAGCCTATAGCCGAAATAGCCAGCCCCTTCGAGCATCGAGCATATCACACTCCTTCTTGTTGTGATTCAACGCAGCGAACTACAGCGTAGTAGCTCTCAAAAGCCTGTCATTCAGCACGGGTACGTCGTCTGAAGCTTGCGGAGAAAATATAACCAAAAGCCAACCAATGCACATAGCAGCAACAACCCTCATCAAGGTCACAGTGCAAATGCAGAGATTTGCTTGCGGGTCTAGCCCTGGCCTACCAGTCCGTTGATGCCAGCTCAGTGGCCATCTATCTTGTCCGTCTTGATGTGCTGGCAATGGGGAGGCAAATATCTCGGGCCAGTATGGCCCGAGTTCCCTTAGGAATGAGCAGTAGAGCCATGGTCGAGACGCTCGTCAGGGACCGGTCTATAGAGAGACTCGTGTACATTTCCATCAAAGAGATATGTCTGTAACATTTCAATATTGGTTGTCACTATATGAGCCATGATATGGCTAGATTAATACCGAATCTTGCCTGGAAAATGTAAGTCATGACATGTGCTGTTCTGCTCTATACTGTAGTATAATATCAGACAACAGCATACTAGCAATTATATTCTAGCACGAACAATAGTAGTGGCATATAAAGTCCTCATGCCAGATGTAGCAGAGGCGAAAAGTGTAAGTGAATCTCAGGGCAAGATAAAGGGGGAGGAAGGCAGAATAGCGCAGCCCTATTCTCACAACTACCTTATGAGCATAAAATCCATGTATTTCTAGTCGCTTCTTCCCATTTGGCATCTGCCCAGGCTCATATCGTACTGACACCAATATCTAGAGTATTTGTTCAGGCTGCTGATGTCTAATTCAAGTGGACTAATAGTATGTAGCTTAACGCCGTTTCATTGATGTCGCCCGCCATGAAACCTTCAAAGGCTCCTCCCATTGAAAGCCAGGCCAAGGTCGCTAGTCCATTGTCAGCTAAGCCCATGATACAATAGCACGATAGTTTAGGAAACAAAGGGCTGCTAGTGTTCCCGCCGTCGTATCCAATGGTGGTCTATGAGCTCACCGCACAGAAATCAAACCCACCGCGTACTTGTACATGAATGATGGAGACAATCTGCTAGCCTAAGCGAGCTGCAAGTTTCTCTAAAGACAAGAGAAGAGAAAATACTTCCTTTTGGTGGCCATATCGCTACTTGGGCGTGACGCCCAAGCAGGCACAACTTCCTAAAACAGGCTAAAAGTATTCGACGTTAAGTTGCCGTAGTGGGGTGCGGGGCAAAGTTCGTTTACACTATGGCAACTACTCTGCATGGCATTTCTATGTGGGGTCCGGAAATCAGACTGTACATATTATTCTGGCCCTTCTTTGATCGCAAAGCTACCATCTAAAAATGGTTTTTTGCTATTGAAGTGTTATAGCTATAAAACATTACCACCTACCTCTAGTTGCATTCGCTAGGAAATGTGATAGGACAGATAAACTGGCAAGCACCACCGAGAACATCCACGAGACGAGATGAAGGAAGGAATCACAGCCTACGTAGGTCAGCCTGCAAATCGACACATTTTCCAATGCTACCAACAAAGACGAATTATCTGCTGCGTTGATATGGACTTGTCGTCTTTTTTCTAACGCAGGCTTAGAAGTAAGTATTGGCATTAGGCGCGACTGCATACGCACGATGCTGCATATCCCACTACAGAGATCGTCGATAGTGTCGTACTAACTCGGGGTAAACAAAATATACAGGCTGGCCAGTCAGTTTTACTATTGCTACCATCAGTACGTAGTACTACTACCTGCCCTAACAGCCCGTTTGTTGCAGAGCACACACGGCACACATATCGTACATAACACACATATACAATGCACAATCCCATGGACACAGCATTTCAAGGGAGGACTCATGATACTATGCATGCAGCTCTCTATCAACCTTGTCCATGTTCGTCCATTATTACTCCGTTTCTTTGCCCCTCCTCATGAGTAGTAATAGAATGGAAAAAAAAACATAGAAACTGTAACGTATAAAGCGGCTCCGAGGTACACTACTAGTATACCGAGTGCCAGTTGCCAGTTGCAGTTGCCAGTTTCCAAGGCTGACTGGCCATACATTGAGGGTCCTATCGATCATGAAGGGTGTTATCCTATTTCCTAAGATGACCCGAGCATCACTTCTTATTCTCACCATGCGTTCCTGGGGCGACGCCTCCAAAGTGAATGGTCCAACAAGAAGGGAGTAAGAAGACGAAATCATGTAAATAAGGCCAAAAACGCAAGCCGCCAAGCAGACCTTTGTGTAGGTTATAGGTGGTTCTCACCGCCAGACAGGATTTTAGTCATTGAATCTAGTCGAACCCACTAGTAGTAGTTGACTTGGGATTATCAAGAGGAATAAACGGGAATGTACCCAGGCAGACTTCTGGGGCGATATCTCTCCGTTCACAGCCTTTCTAGCTTTCTGGCGTATCATTCCAAAAGCTTTAGTTCATCCATGATGCGATGTTTTGTGTTTTCAGGGTCGTGCGAAGGACAATAACCTGAAAATCATGAACCCTTTCATAGACTTTTATTTGTCAAAATACAACAGATTCCGCCATAGCTTTGTCATATAGTAACATTGTCTTCTCACTCATTGTACAGTGAGTGAGGTAGTCCAAATTAGATACTACATATGTCGGGCGCTTCTTTTTCTTCTTTTTTTCTTTTCTTTTACCAAGTTATCAATTTCCCAGCGGCACAAGTCAAGTCAAGCTTGTTTGCAAAACAAACGGCTTCCTCGACGCCCGTATTTATAGACAAGTCTATTCTTCTATCACACCTTTAGTCTACATACATTGAAGCAGGTAATACCATGTTGAATTCTGCATAGTAGCAACCAAGTCTCCTTTCATATTATTATTTCGTGTACTAGTAATACGGCATGTAGAGTAGCACATAAGACATATAGGAAAGGTCAGTTAGCTACATCGTAACTTAGTCCGGATAGTAAAGATATGCAAGCATTAAAGAAGTAGAGCCGCGACTTTTACTGTCAGCCAATGACAGCCGCAGCTTGATGTCCATTCAACGTGGAGAGCCACCTGCAAGAAGCTTCGATTTTTCGGTGACAGGAACACTTGGGAGTGGTCGGGCTGAGATAAAGGAGGTTCCTGTAACAAAGATGGTGTAGTGGGAAGAATATGGCTGTGTACACTTCGTGCGTCTGTAATGTGACCTATGGAGTAAGTAACATGTTATGCATACTACTAGTGGTGGTGTTGTAAGAATGGCACAATATACTAACTGCAACTAGTTATAGTAGCTAGTGTCAAGCGTCAGCCCAGGATATCTTCTAGTCTGCTCCAATACGGCGTCTTTATTCTCATAGTCATCATCACATGCAATGTATCTGCATAGTAGTAGCACTTAATTTTCGGACAGCGGCTGGTTATCGGCGCGCAAAAGGCCCCCAACCAAACTCAATGCCTTGGTAGGTCTGCTACTTGATGTAAAAGACAAAATATGTAATTACGTACAGTTTATCGCCTCAAGTACGAGCAACAACCAGAACGATATTCTATGGCAGCAGTTAACAGGATTTGTCTTCACTGGGAGTCATACTGTTTTTGTCTCTGGGTCTCTATGCACGACATGGCGGTTAGTATATCCCACAGGCTTCTACAGGCTTCTGAGTCTAGCTAGATAACGCCCAAAACAAACCAGGTTCTGCGATTTGCCAAGGTTAAGTTAGAAGTATCATATAAGCTAGATCATAGGTCTCCTTTGTTTTTAGATACCAGTTATACCAACAGGTGCAACTTTAGCTTTTAGTCTTCAATGGGTAGAAAGCAACAACATTTATTTCTTCAACGACAATAAACATCATTTGTCTTGATGATTTACTAAGAATTTGGTTGTTGAATATTGAAGCGGTGTGTTATAAATTTTGACATTTTATATCACTATATTGAAGCGGTGAGCTGATTCAACTGGTAGGGTTCTACCCTAAAGATTTGAGTTGCCTATTTAGGTGATTTACACCAATGTCTCGTTTTGGTCTTAAACGACACCTACAAAACCGTAAAGATTTAACGAATTTAATGACTTTAAAATACGTAGTTATATACGTGAATCTTTTCTTTGCCTTTTAAGATATTGTGCCATCTCTAATAGAATGTCTGACTATTTTACTGCGTAGGAGATTACAGCGCTTCTTCTGCTACAGTAGAGTCAGTGCTTTGCATAAGATGGAGCTGCATAACTCAATATAAAAAGAGGAAAGATTCTCATGTACACTAATTCCATACATTCTTTCGACCTATATTATAAGGAGTGCTACGTATGTAGCTGTGGAGAAAGAAAGCCGGGGAGCCACAGCACAGGCTATGGAGAAGAGGAACATACAAGACGCTAGGTAATAAGACGATGCTCTTTGAATAGTATCGTTTAGTGCAGGGGATTACAATTGTGAAGACTTTATAGGTGAATTTCATGCGGCAGAATAATATGGAACCACACACACAAGCGAGATCCGGAAAGTAAATGTATATCTAGAACATCGCAGCACCGCGCGTTTCTTCGAAGTTTACTTGATTTCTAATAATGTATGGTGTTTTACAGTCACTAATGAAGAAGGAGACGCCAAGCTAGTTTAGGTAGCATGGTTTGAATGCGGCCCTTGTCCCTGATACAATTTGACCTTCACTAACTGCCACGTTCTAGTGCTTATTAAAGCAAAGGAGACGCATCATAGCATGTTGTATTGGGTAAGGGAATGAAATCACTTTGACAAGTGGAGGTGCTGGAATAAAAAAGGTCTATTGAAAACGATGAATAGCTGGTTTTACGGGGTATGAAATGAGGAAAACGATTAGAGGGGACAAATCGTATATCACAGCTTAGAACGGCATTATGACTCCTCTAGACGAAAGCTCGATATTTTTCTTGCCACATTGCTATGAAAGTAGAAGATTACGTGCTATCGGGTATTGACAAAAGGAAAGGGAAAAAAAATCAAATGGTAGGAATCTGAGGTGAGTGTATGGTGAGCAAAACTGCAGCATTGCCAACTCATCCTGCATTGCATGAAGCAGCAGCAAGAGTTCTTAAAAGGATAAAATCAATATAAATTCAAGGACATTAAAACTGTCTGATATTAGCGGGTTTAGAGCTACGACAAATGAAACGAAGTGCATAGCAAGTAATGAGTTATATTGCCCATACTTACTCAACTAGCCGATACCCTTAAGGCGTGACAAACGGTAGAAGATGGATGAAAATTCTGATGTTTGGATTTTTCCTAAAAGGCCAAAAATAGAGCCGAGAGCTCCTCCCCTCAGGACTTGTTTTGACTTAGTATCTAGTGGCAACTTGAATTAAATAGGTGCAGTAGTGCGTTTTGATAGCGCCGCCCGTTGTTCCGGTGGAGGGGGAGAGGAAGGGGAGGAGGATATATGCCTAGAGTATTGTAAACAGGTCTTGGCTACCGGGCACTACTAGTACTGATCTAAGTGATAGATGCTTCTGCTGTGCCTAGAAGGTCCCTCACATATATACTAGTTTTAGATGTCGGAGATCGTGAATGGTAAGCATGTTCTGCCCCCTCACTCGGGCATCAATATGGTTGTGCCTTTTTTTTCTTTTTTTTTCTAAGTCTGATGGTGTTCTGTCAGCTTCCAGCCCTGATATACCCTAGTAACGATGCGAAGATCATATCCCTAATTTAGACTGCCGTCAGCTTCCATAGCGGAACAGAGAAGAATTCTCTGTTTGGTAAGATAGTATCATACATCTAGAAGAGTTATCGTACGTTTGGAGGTGAAATCAACCGTCTACTCTTTTCTGTCTCAAATGGCCGGCAAAAAAAAAGAACACTTCACCAAGTAATAAACAACAGGCTAGTTCCTGGGGGTATATAGAAGGGTTATTCCTGGCTATTCTAGACGTCATGGATGTTAGTTGTTGTGAGAAAACATGGACAGCCTGGTTTAGGGCTTGATGTCGGACTACTAAGACTAGTCTCTTTTTGATCTTGGAAAAAAAAGGCAGAAACAAGAACATGATGGAATTTCCTTTTGCATTGCAATGTGACTTCCGAACCGCAGGCCCTTATTCAGTGTGTCTCTCTAGAAGCCGAATTTCAAGACTTTTTGCGGTGATATCTATAATCTATATTTAACTAGCACAACGAAAGATACTTCGTTACTATATCAGAGCGGGGGACTGGGATTATGAACAATAGCTTTGTAGTAGTACAGGGTTTTAAAGAGATTCTGCTTCGATATTGAGTGGTATGTGCTGAAAGTTAGATCTTCCTGCTGTACAGTACTGATTCGATTATAGTTGATAACTCTGTTACTTGGCTTAGCTCACTGTTCAATGAATGTAGCTACTAATTATTGACAGCTATAACCTCAAACCAAGTCTCATTACTTCAAAGAAATTGAGTTGCTCTGATCCTGAACTCGGAGCTGTGCCGGGATCTAAGTCTACACTCTTTTGTTGCCTGCTAACACTACTATATATGTGGTAGACAGACGCCGTCATAACTAACCATATATTGTCTGCTGATCTATAGTGTCCTTTTCCTATTCCCTTTTTTCTTTCCTACCATGTTCCAACTAATAAAATTTGTGGCTGGCTTGATATAGACATGCAGCTTGTTTTTTTTTTTTTTTTGGTTCAATAATCCAATGCAGCTTGTGAATAGATCCAGAATCGCTTGGCTCAGGGGTTATCCCTACTGTAGGGAGGACAGCACATCTGCATATCATACTACAGTAACTAGTAGCCAACCTACTATAGCTAGGAAACCCCAAAATCAGTTTTGAGGAGGAAATTAGGAAAAGAAAACTTGCCCGCATGAAGACCAGGCTAGGTTATACACGATATCCTGCAACGGAAGCTAAAGCCAATAGAAAAGCTTTACTAACGGCTTTAGGCCGTAGCACCCAGAAAGGATCCTTTGAGCAGAAGTAAACAGCCCCATCTTCGTCATGTCTATGTTTTCTTTTCTCTCTTGTACTTTTCACCCCACTTCTGAGCTGAAGGAATAAATCTCTGTTCCTAATTTCCATCTGGCTGGTAAAGAGGCCTTTTCTTATTCTATATCCTGTAAGCAGCGCTCTTCCGATGAGGTTCAAGCCAACCGAAGATCTCCACGTTGAATCGATGACGTAGCAACTAATTAGGAAAATTATATATAACCACTTACGCCTCAAATGAGAACTTATATGACCCTATAAAGAATCAAGCATGCAAGGCGCTAATTCATGAAGATACATATGCGAGCTTTAATGCATTGAAGAAATCATATTAACAGTCTATATCCAAATTATGCAACGATATATTGAGATACTGCGTGTAAGATGAAGATTCACGAGTAGTAGTCCCGGTGTTTTGGGAGCAACCTAGCATATGCGTATACATACAATGATGAATGATGTTGCTACTATGTCAGCATGTCTCACAGCCCGGTATATCATGTAGTGTACATGTACGTAACGTAAGTTAGATATGCTAGATTAGATCACAGTCTTTCGCAAAAAATGGTTCACTTCAAGCTAGAGAGATGCCACTTGGTAATATTTTCTTTCGGCCTCCTCGCATAGGGACCGAGCGCATGCATCTTTGAGAATCCAGTGACTTGCCATATGTATGTACGTACGTGCGTTAGAGTGTTCTGCATAATTGTGTAAATATATTTCTTGCAGTTTTGGCTTCTTCAGGGTTTCTATAGCTGCGGGGTTAGAAAATTTGAAATACCAGTCGAGAACAATAGGCAACATCCTTTGAAGCAAGATATTTGCAGCTTGTTATCCACTGCCCAACGCAAAGTTATCTAGAGTTAGTAGTATCAACGTCGTTGTCATAAAGCATATTGCTGATCAATAGAGGCTTGGCCACGGAGTTTCACGCACACCCCTATCACAAGCCAGTAGAAAAGAAATCTATCCCTCGTCCAATTTTTTTTATAGTTCTATTATTGTCCCTAGTCTTCTTGTCCTTGCCCTTGTTCATCGTCTGTGATATTCCCAAACAAAAAAGGGCCCAGTTTGTTTCTCCGTTAATCCTTCCGCTTGACAGCTGGCATAATATGGTCAAGTCATCTGTACCCTTATTACGTCTCGACCACAGCATCTTACCAGGAAAAATAAATCCAACACACCTCCGGATTATACTCTACGGTAGACAAATTCTAGTTTCTCGTAATTATATATATATATAAAAGGGTGAGTAGGTTTCAAGCGGTGAATGTGCATGAGCAACATCGGCGGTAATAGCTTACGATAAAGACGTACCGACCTATTAGCAGTGGCGCATGTATGCAGTCTCAAGTTTTATTGTTTATACAAACATTGAGATATCATAATTAGCAAATGTAACAAGCACTGTCGATACTACCAGTACTAGTACAGTTGTATATAGTCTTAGGTGGTAGGATCATTATCTTTGCTATTGTAACGACAATGTAGGCGCTGTTTTTCGGCTTTGCAGATATCCTTCGGATAATGAGCTGCTGGGATTCAGATAAGATAGATTTTGATAGGTTTTTTTTTCTTTTTCTCCTTTTTGCAATTAGAGATTAGATTTTGTGTAGTTTCGATTTTATCGCTTTTTCTCTTCTACATATCCATATCTTTCTTCTACCCTAAGAGTCTTACTTTACTAGAAACCTAGACTCGAGACTCAGACTCGAGTAACGAAACAGCGGTAATTGCCTATCCAGGAATCCATGTATGGCGGCATCGTAGCCCCTGGACTATCCCATCTTTTGCATTGAAAGTTCTATTCTAGATAACTACATATAACAGCAAACAAAATAGAAATGCTTACCCTATCACACCGTATGTTTGTTATATTAGTATACTCTACCCAGAAGGTTCCATCTTGACAAAGGTCGTTTTAGTTGTAACATGGAATTACTAGGATTGATAAGCGGCTAGTCTCTACTATCCTCATCTTTCTAGATCGACAACGTCAGATCGTCCATGTCTCCATATCTTGAGGCTCACCGTTGCCATGGACAGACAATGTTTGAAATGATATGAGGTAGAGACATCTATGAACCAGAATTTGCGAACTCAGCAGTATCCCTGCGCCAATAATGCATGCTAGCACGGATCACTTGGAATAATTTACTTCAAAAGGCTCTAAGATGAGGGGCGGTCGTTCTAGATAGGAAGGGAAGTGTTTGGTCTTTTGCATCATGACTTTTTCTCATTTTCAAACATGTTTTGGGCAATAACAGTGGCAACAATGGCCTCATAGAACCGTAGCACCTCTGGATTCACGCCGTTTTCTATCTACTTCCATGTTATTTTTACCAGTCTTATCTTCTTACAGGTGGCAAGAGTTGTAGATATGCATTAGCAACAAACAAAACATAACTAAATAGCATATATCATTGAATAAGGTCTCTATTTAATAGTGAATAGAATAAGAAGGGGAAACAAAATACCAATACTTCAATATTAAGCAGCCTATACAAGGAGGATCCTAGTCACTGCGGTAAAAACACGGCATATGAATGTACCCCGAGCTCAGGCTAGATCTAGGCCGTGATTGCTTTGTTTTCTTTCCATCCTAGTTTTATAGCCCCTAGTTAAGAAAGGACAAACGAACTGTGCTCGGGGCACATGCTTCAAGAGTGTGCGTTGTCTAGAACAAGACCCTGTATTCTTCTTTACTTGAGGTTAAACTGCTGTTAAGTGATCGCCACGTCGATTTCGGTGTGAAATAACAGGAATATGAGATATAAATATCGGCAAGTGGTGGAGATAGCAGGATCACCGGATCAAGAGATTAATCTAAAGAGATACTCCTACTTGGCAGGCCCCGGACAAACTGCCCGTCTCTCCGGTTAACAGGAATGATGTAGGTCATTATTTCTAGTAGATTTATCTGTGGGATTTTCATGCAACTAGTAGTCTCCATCCTTACAAAGACTTCTTTATCACCGAAATGATATTGGTAGCTAGACGGGGTTGGCTGCAGCTCCATTTGCCACAGCTGCAAAACGATCAAGTAGGAGCGAGCCAGGCGTTTCTTCTCCTGAGAGGTGTCATATACTTGACTTGTTCGGACGGGATTAGTATTAGACTATGCAAAGCAAATCCCGTACACTGATTGTTGTCATGCTAACTTTTGCTTTGTTTTTAGATATGTTAGCTAGTTCATTTTGATGCCAATTCTGTCTTTTTTCATTTTCAATTCTAATATTACCAGCTAATGTAGCTTTCGAACGAGAGACATGAACACGGGAGGCTGGAAAGCATCCAGCCATGAAATCGACAGCTCGCAGAAGCTGTTACTGTAACTGCTGCAGTACAGAAAGAAAATATCACAAAGTAGTTCGCTGTAACTACAGCACAACACGTAATAGTCTAGTCATGAACGTGTAATAATTAGCCTAACGGACTGAAGCTATTGACAACACTACGGATAAGACTGCGACTACAGCCTCTAGAGCAACTGTAACAGATCCTTATGCGCACGTACGATATGTTCTCATACCGCACAAAACATGATAGCCTAGGGCTACAAGCCCAGTACCGATCAATCAGACTAAGCAAAAATCGCATTATCATGAACTTGTAAGGTCACTTACTGCTTGCTGGCAGTTAAAGGTGTGGTAGCAACGCAATACTTGGGCCTAGCTTTACTAATTTCAAGATATAATGCCACAGTCTCTTGCTTTTATTCCGTGAAGCTCATCTCTAATCACTTTCTGATAGATTGTTCTAAATAGTCGACAAAATGGCCAGCACAGTTCGGCACAAACCTACATTGATAGCTACGATAATTAATCCGGGACTGATCAACAGAGTATCCTTCTAAATGAAGCGTTAGATATAGTTTAACCCTAAGTTTACACACACGTCGGAATTATGTTGTTTTGCCCCCAATTGGGTAACTATCTCATATTGTTCTAGCTTCTTTTAGCTAAGAAGTGTTCTTGCCCAAGGGAGAAGCCCTAGACTAGAGATTATGCAACAAGTCATTGTTTACAAATACATAATTAACCAGTCAAATAGGTCTAAGCTTTTACTAGGCGCTGGTCTTTTGTATATGAAATGTCATATTTGTACTTTAGGATACTAGTAGTAGTACTAATATGTATTAAAGGCAAAATGAACAGAGTTTTACTATGCTAGTTTTAGCAATATATCATTGTTTAAGCAGTTATATATGACGGCTCTATTATATTACTAACAACCTTCTTTTCAACTTCATCAGGAGCTTATCCAGCAAAAAAATGCATTTACAGGCGCCTCAAAAGTCCGCTGTTGCATATTGGCAATACTTCATGTAGCATGTAAGTAGACGCTAGAAATCTCCATGACCTTACATATATGTATGTACGATGCAGATTAACATGGCCTCCTTTGCCATGCCACCAGCTTTCCGTACGGCCTCCTGATAGCTTGTCTCAGCCTTCTTGGTACTTACAAAACGGGAGTTGAGGCAGATCTAGAAGAACCACTGATTTCAGATTTACTACATGTAGTAGTCTGATGGTAGTAGAACGTGTGATTGGTGACATGAGCAGTAGCTTTTCTTACTGTCGTAGATTTGGGTGCAGAAAAGAAAAGAAATTATTAGCTTTGTGGCCGTCAATATGATACGGCCTGGGGGGGACTATACCCCCCCCCCCCCTTCCTTCACCCCTGGTCCTTGAAGCCGGTACTCCTTCTAAAAAAGAAAAAGAAAAAAAACTAGCTAGCGGTTCTAATTCTAGTTAACCACGGCGTATTATCTTTTTCCAATTTATTGTTTTTCTGTATCTTCTCGGGGGTATTTTTTTTGCCCTTGCCGTTCCTGGACAGAAGAGAAACAAGAGAGGGCGTATTTCCTCGTTCGACTCCGATTCCTATGTGCCATCGACAATGGTGCTCTGCCCAACCTAGAGAACAAGCAAGGCTAGAAAGGAAATCAAAAGTGCCTTATTCACTGCTAATAGTCGCCTATAATAGTCTTTTCCCTTTAACGCCAGAATACTGCATAAAAGTCGGTGGTTGTTCTTGTCGTTTTCCTTTTGTTGCCCCTCGCTCTCGATATCAAGAACGACTATTTCAAAGCCAGTACGGCAAGGCTTATATACGTCCCCTCAGATGACAGAGTAGTTATTTGTATTTTTTAACTTAGCACCACATAAATATACAGTATATCTCACCGCTCTTCACATTGTTACGCTCTTGTTCATATAGAAGCCTCCAATATATATCACTGAGTACACGGCTCTAGTATCAGGCATGAGCTGCATTTACATACAAAAAATATAGACATAGTCGGTGGTTTAGTTGCTAGCTAGCACACACTCCCCTCCCCATTCCACTCGCCAATCCAGGTTTCCGATTCTTTCCAAGTTTTTTTCCCCGGTATTTTTCGATTTGATAAACTATGTGAACCTGAAAATCACTTTATTTTTTCGACATGCATATCTGCTCTGTTCCTTCAACTAGCCGTACCAGTCCTTAACATGGTCCTCCGTTGCTTGCCTTGGCTTGGCTGGCCACCGCACATAAAAGGCAGCAGTTACTTTCACTAGCAGCACATGAATACCCGAACGTCTGCAAAGTCTGGAAATGTTGCGCTGTATATACAAGTTCTAGCTTTGTTTCTGCCGGACCCATTGCGCCGCGCATTCTTCTTCTTCTTCCTTCCCTTCTCGTTCTTGCCGCCTATCACGGTGTTTATTCCCATTACCGCTATTATATATACGCCAACCCATACGTTCCATCCGTCTACAACCTATAACCTATAACCTCTAGACTAATTAGGCTTTGGTACTCATAGTCGCTCGACACCTCTGGGCATATCTTCTATATATAAGACCGTCGGCAACTGTTCTTCTCTTCCAGCAATTTTAAGCTCCTCCTTCTTTTCTCTCTTCATCTTTATTTTTCTTCGATATCCCTCTTTCTTCACATCTTCTTGTCCTTTCCTAGGCCTTCGACCTAATCCGACGTCTCTCTATCCTTCTTCCGTTCATAGTAGACATGCAGTTGCTGCTTACCCTGCTATAACTTCCGGTCATCGTCAGCATACCGTCATCGTCTTCTCTGTATATCGCCTATTCACCGCCGGCCACTTTCGGCTGTCCTTTTGCCCTTCGTTTTAGCTTATTACTTCTTTTCTCGCTATAGCTCTCGTTTCGAACCTTTCTCGAGTAGCTGCTAGTTCGATTAGATCTCCCCTACCCTCCCTGCTTCAAGACTCTACTTAAACGGCCTCACCTTTGTCACCCCTGTGTTGCTATCAAGATGTCCGGCTTCTATATGGAATACCTCGAGAGTAAGTAAGCTCATGTTCTTTTCATAACCGTCCAGTTTTCTCGCGTACCTGCCTTTCTTCCCCTCTCCTCTTTTCCAATATTATACGATATGCTTCATAGTGGTACGTCACAGAAACCTCACATATGCAAAGGCTTTGTGCTTAGCATCAAAATGTGCTGTGTCTAGCCAACTGAGCTACTGCTGCATTCTATCCTGTCCACCGCGGCTATGGTTGGGCACCGACGCTGACGGGACGTGTCTCGGCTTTTATGGTCAGTTGCTTTGACAAAATCATGTACATCGGAAGATTGATCAAGCAAACACACTCGGCTATCGCATATCTAAGATACAGTCCTGGCCAATGCTACATATTTGCAGCTGTAGATTGGCGTTTACGCTCAGGTGCTCTTATTCGCCATGTCCAGCCTCACCTAGAACTTCATCTCTTCTCCTTCCCCGCCCCCTCAGTTCAGCCCAAATGAGAAAATAAGAAGACGAAAAAAATAAAGGCCCAATTATGGGGATTATAGTAGTCTACCATCAGCAAAGCTAACCTATGGTGTTTTTTTTTCATCTCTAGGCCTCTGTCGTCGTCGCGGCTGGGCTGATCCCACTTATGACGCCTACTACGGCAGCTCAGGCTACACATGTTTCGTACTTGTCAACGGCCGCAAGTACCAGACCGACCTTGCCTACGAGTCGCAGAAACTAGCCCAGGAGAACGCCGCCATGCGCGCCTTCATGGTGTGCCGTAACTTCAGCGTCAACGGCGGCATGCTGGCCCGCAACGGCGTGGTCCAGGGTCTGCCGGCGGACATTGCCCATGCGGCCACAGCCCCCGGCGCTGTCGTGCCTGCCATGCATCATCACCATGCTACAACACAGCACCGCAGCTCTAAGAGCTCGTCGGGCCGCAAGCACTCGAGTGCCCTGGGCTCCGGTGGCCACTCACCAATCGGCGCTCACCCGCGTATCGGCCGCTCCGACTCGTCAAGCAGTTCTAATGCCTCGTATGAGTAGATAAGGGGCGGGGTGAGGGTATACGTACTAGTAAGGGCTTATCACTTTTCTTCGATTTGCTTCACTTCACTATGTGCAGCGCTCTACTCGAGTGCCTAGTTTGATATATACTCTCCGTTACTCCTTGTTTCTCTGGGCGACCCAGCCTTCTTACTCCCCAACCGCACACTCTCTAGTTCTTCTCACGCCCTCGATACAACGGCGACTGAACAGCTTCACAGCTCCATGATTCGCGCCCTTGCCCTCCACCAAAAAAAAAAAAAACCCTTTTCATTTAATTTGCTTTCATTCTCATAAATGTTTCATCTGGCTATTTATCGCCACTTTATACCGGCATAACAACCTATATTCGTCACGAGTGTCTATTTCTTTCGCCACATATAGGGCGAATCGCAGCTGCACGCCAAGGGTCATTTACATTCCGTACTAAGCCGATATTCTAGGCCATCAACGAGCACTTCTGGGGTCTTGTGCCACCTAGGTCTGTCACTGGAGGCTCTGCCAAGCTTCGGAGGGACTCGCTCGATACAACAAATCCCTCCGGGGCTTGATTTCCTCCTGCTAGGCGTTTTCAATGTTCCGCTAGTCTTCACAGGTGGCTGTCTTGTTCTTTCTTAATGTTGTTTTCTCGTTTACACACAAAAAAGTTTCCAAAAGTTATCTTGAAAGTTTGTTTGCGTGGCTCTGTTTCCGTCAACATCACGCTCGCTAAAGCCAGCCTTTCTATCCACATCTCATCCGAAGCTAGATGCGGCTTTCTACAGTGCTATCTGGTTATATTTTTAACTTGGCGCCTTTTATAGGCTATGCTTCCTGTCTACAGTCGGTCTGGCTTACACCCGAGACTCAGCTTCATCTTCCATATCGCCTTTCCTCTTCATTTAGTCAATGCCTTCTATGATGTCACGAATTTTACCACTCACGCACCGAGTTTCCCTTCTGATTCCCCTTTGCCAACTCTTAAGCACAGCTTCTTGCTATTTTATCTTAGATTTGCGCTCCCGCAGCCCATCCAGTTCATTTTATTTTCCTTTTATTCTTGATTTCTTTTTACTACTATCTTCTTTCTTAAATTCATCTGTGATTTTTTCTTATCTTTTCTTTTTTCCTTTATCGTCCTGTCCGTCTATATAAGCTGCTATAAAACTGCACTTTCGTTCCTTCTTTATTCGGCCGGTAATAAATTCTCTATGCTTTTTTTCAAAAGAGCCAACTCGCACTTGACGTTGGCCTCTGGTTTCCTATTGGCTCGGCCATGCTTCCAGTCACAAATCAAAGAAACCCTTGTCAACGTTTTGGCAAGACGTCACAAAATAGAGGCCGCCATTCGCCTCTCTTTTGTATCTCCAGTTAGAAACCGCCAATGAGATACCTCAGACGCAGTTCGTCCCAAATCTGGCGGTGGCGAGGCCGTTACGGCTTGTGGTTGGCTAGCCCACCAAATCAAGTACCATATTAATTGTTATGCTGGACAAGCCGGCTATGCAAGCTTCTATATTACAATGGCATATCATAGAACACACAGTACGTGTGGTGGTCCTCATGTGTGGCATAAACAACCGGTGGCCTTTTTTTTTCTCTTCGGCCCGGCTTACACTCGTATTGTTTGGTTTTTTTTTGCTTTTATTATGTTTTAGTTTTCTGTTTATATTCCTGTTTGTGTTCCTGGGCACATTGTTGCCTTTGATTCTACTGGGTTCTCCTTAAGCATCGAGGGAGAGCATCTAGTGATGATCAGAGCAGGTGCATCTGTACAGGTATTTTTGCTGCTTCACGACCAATGACGATTTATGATTTTCTTTTACAAGGCCCATTTCTTTTTCATGCCTTATACATGTATATATGCGTTATCTGTAATGACATGTGAAATTTCCGAACCAATACTTCCTCGATTGTCTATATGAGATCTTGAGATTACTCGCAGTGTTATAACGCCGGGCCGGGTTTGTCAGCTATAAGTGGGGCCGATTAACTCGCGGCAAAATATCGGAAAATATCATTGTGCCACCAAATGCTTTAAGTTCTAATTGAGTACAGGGCTTACAATACCGCCTTAGTTTTGAGGCAAAGAAGCGAACGACATCCATGGAGGTGCTGGGGTTCAGTGCTCAGGAATGAGGAAGTTCCATCTGTAGTAGATCAAGAAGATGGCGCAAGCGTAGCCCAATTAGAGCGGTAAGCGAGCAGGGGTTATGAATATACTTTCCAGCGGACTTGAAAGGAGTTGCTGTTCGTCAGTGGTGTTCAGGAAACCTGATTTCTTTGATCTCCTGTTTTCAAGATTCATTGAAAATGTTCAATACGTTCTTTCTCTCTACCTCTTGAGTAAGTTCTCGGCTTAGGCCAGATTTGAGTTTCGTTTCATGGCTAGCCGACACAAGAGTTTCTTTTCCGATCCTATATAGACAAACGCCATATAAATATTTTTTGTCATTTGTTAAGGCCAAGCAATGAACTACTATTTTATACTACATATATAACAAGGATATCCTGTTGGAAAGGCCCGTCAGGTAGGGCATGCATGTCTATAAAGAAAAGAGAACATCTACCTTTCTCTCTTAATGATCATTAGCATCTTAACGCATAGAAACTGTGTGTTTTAACTACTAAGCAAGACGAAAAAAACCAAACAAGTTCTAGTCGAACTAAAGCCCTCCAAGGAGCTAATTCAACATAATTTAACACAGATGAACCTTACCGTGTCAGAATTTTCCAATTTACTCTTCTTCGCCTTTGCCTTTTCTTTGCTTCTTAATCGTACACGTAGATACTACTACTAATACTAATATCGAATGTGTGCACGTAGAATAGAAAATATAAGCTCAATATCACACAAAAGACAAGCGAAATTTGTATCGTCGACCGTATTCAGGCAATCCCTTGCCGAGCATGTTGCTACGGGGGAGATGAATAGTGACGAATAGACTGACGCATGCTTCAGCACTTTTTCAAACATCAACTTGGGCAAACGATACTTAGAGAAATGCGGACCTCTTGTACACTATATAGTTAGGCATGAAAATTCAAAGCAAACTCTTGTTTGCGCTAGTAAAGCTTTCGAAGTTTCAAAACATACAAAAAAGTTAGCGTGAAAAAGGCTGTTCTAGCGCCCCGTCTTGAGATGTAGCATATGCCAGAAACTCTTGCTGACTTCGTAGTAGAAAACAACGGACAGTCATAATAGTAACACGACGGTTGCCGCCGGTGTGCTTTTTCGGCGCCACAGCGTGATGACTACTTGATTATGTCTTTGACTTCGCCTGCATGCATTGCATGAGAATTCATCTGCCTCTCGCTTCTGTCTTGGCTATGCTGTCCTGTGATGCATGTTCCGGGGTCTTCCAGCCGTCATCGATCTAAGGCTGTGAGAAAAAAGGCCTAAAGAAAACTCTAGTGCGTATAATAAGTTTAGACATTCTCTCAGTTTTACTTGCAATGCAGTAAGTTAGTCGGCCGAAGAAGACATTAGGGGAGGGAAACAACATAAGAAGACAAGCATGCAGACGCTTAATTTCAGTCTCGTTGCATTAGGTCAGAGTCTTATGATTGACGGGCTCGGCCGTATCCATATCTCTTAAAGTAAGCTACAACATGCAAAAATGCTACCTTCCAGTTGGTACATACCGTTCGATTCTCTACATGTGATGTATTCTTAACATTAACTTTGTATTGAGAAGACAAGAGGCCCTAGTCTTGAGACATAGTATCTAGATAGACTTTTTCTGGCGGCCCTTTGGCAGCGTAAGGAAGTACACTGCTAAGGACATGTTGAACCATACAAAGTTCTTTGCCCTTTCAATGTAGCGTATTGCCTATTTCAGGGGATGAGGAGCTACGTTTTCTAGAATTCACTCTCTTAAAGTCGGTACTAGTATGCTCGAGAATATATAGCTATCTTGTCGGAATTCGTGGCTTGATATATTCTGTCCTTGATTATGCTGTACTTTCCTTGGAACGTGGTTTGAGTCTGGATAACCCTAGTCCGACCCTGATGTGAAAGCGGGGTTTGCCTATCGTTTGAGGCGCTTGCATTGTTCTATCAATCAGATGGTATTCTGCTTGAATAAAAGAGACCATCAGTTATTAGCTATGTATAACCCTAAGTGTACCACCCCCAATGAAGCGGTATAGAAGCTGGCAATGCATTTTTTCACGATAACAAGGTTGATTGGCGCAAAATATTGGAAGCACAGATTGCTTATAACAGTGGCAGATACTACGTTTTGCAATCCCACGGGAAGCATGACTGCACCTGGACCCCTGATGCCATGGAACTTCGATTGAGCTTCGACGAGGCTTATGGAACCCCGGGCCTACCTACTATGTACATGTTGTTTGTTGATGCGACGCTCTTTAGTGTACTTTCGCTTCGTGACAAGAGTCAAACCTCATGGTTGGCAGTGAAAGTGAAGGCCCCATTAGAATAAGATATCAGATAGTTAGGTAGATACTATCGGATACTGTTAACATATTTGACAAGGCAGCTACTAGTATGATCAACTACGATCGCCCGGCTAACTATATATTGGGTCGAGAGAACTGCTACTTGTTACAGCTATTAGCAGAAAGTATCATTCAATGTGATAGAACATAACGCGGATGGGGTGCACCTTGTATGGAGGGCAGAGTAATATGTGGCTTGGCTTTGGTTTTGGCTCATGATATTACTAGAAGTATACGAGTATCGGCTTTGGGTTTGACCAGTAAGTGGATTTATATGAAGGGAGGTAAAGGAAGAGGCTTAAAAAAGAGAGGAGGAGGGGAGCGGGTTATGTGGCACTGTGGTGGGTCGTTTAACCCCCCCCCCCCTTTATGGATAGACATGGGATGGATCGACGGTGGAATTAGCTAGCGTAAGGTACTAACTATGCTAGAGCGCAAGATAAAAAACTAAGAACAAAACGAGATACTACTACTTGGACTTAGTAGCCCACTAGAATTAACGCAACTAACCTGCTATTGTATAGTTATAGCGCCTATTGGGTAGAGTTTTTGGAATTGTGACACGCTCCATTGAGGCTGTGAATCCCAGTGGCTAAGGCAGTAGACTCAGAAGATGGGCTTAGATAATGACACCATTGCCCCGTCTGTGTTGATTGTAGTTTGTCTTCTATCGCCAAACCTGAAACTTGCCAATTCAGTATCCGGGAAACCCTAAGCATTATAAACCATGAAAGACGATCAGCAGAGGAATCCAGCTTTGAACAAAGTACACGCAGCAACCAAAACTACTATCTACCGGGACTTTCGCATTTTTTTTTTAAATAATTAATCTTATTAAGTTTCTAGAACTATGAAGATACTCCGACTTTCGCAGTTACTAGAGTAAAAAAACAAGACCCGGTAGCAATCATAATGAGAAAAAGAGTACACTATTTAAGCAAGGCAGGTCAGCCCCTGAAAGGCCTGGCATAAGCGGACCGAAAGGAACCAGCTTGAAATACAGCGGAGGCTGCGCTAACAGGACAAAGTTAAACAGTAGGTTAGTTGTTATTTCGATATACGGCTTCTGCAAATTAATAGACTCTGCATAGAGAGGAAAGAGAGGGTCTGGGCTTTGCATGTTCTGATGAGTATGAGACTAGGGGCCACGGATGTCAAGAGGTGGCCTGTTTATAAGCCGAAGACGAGACGACGCCGTATCGCACTCACGAGCTAAGCTAACGCAGATCTTAACGAAGAACGGAGAACAAAGGCGTAATATATAACATATAGCGTTGTGAGAACGAAAAGTGAGTGAAAGGTGGCTAAGAGTGATCGTGACAAGGTAGCCGGGCGCTCGGGAAATACGAGAAGCGCTAAATTGAGAAAAATCGCCAGCTTTGGTTGCCACTACCAATGGCATGCATTGCTTCTAGTGATATTGCGGCCTCGAGATATGCTGTATTGTTACGGACTTAGCCCAGATCTAATGCTCCTTTGCATCGACAAGCGAAAAGACACATCGCTAAACAGAAATACGTACAGTACACAACATCACATATGCGCACCGTGATATAGAAGTATTACTGCTCCAGCCATACATCGTACTGCGTACTGCATGCCACCACAAGCGATAGCATCGTCAAGTTGAAGTTAAGATGCCTACTTGCAGGCTGGCTCGGTCGACGATCGACGTTCTGAGCACCATGAGGGCCAGTTGAGACATCATAGCGTGCCTGAGTAAACATACAGACACAATATCAACCTTAGCCAGTACTAGATATTTCGACGTAGTTTAGTCTTGTCTTGTCTATTTATTCATCTGCTTGACGGGGTGAGCAGACAGTATGGACACAGTACTCTAGAACAGCAAGGCAATTGCTTGTTAGCTCGGTGGATTGCAATTGGATTGGATTGGATTTGAGGAAGCTGCCCGTGCTCCTTCCCTGGGGGAGGGGGCAGCGACGCGCCCCTTCCTCGTCCTGTTGTTTCTAAGTCAACAAGAAGCTCATTAATGAAAAAATACAGACTAGAGTAATTGCAGCAGAAATAATACATGGCACTTGTAACTTATACTTTTTTAATAGTAAGATTTTACTTTTTGGTCGGCACTCGTTTTTAGCCTTAAGCCGGAACTCCTTTAATACGAACACCTCACCACCATTTCTCTCCTCCAACCCTTCTCTTCTTCTCTTTCCTTTCCTCTTTGATCACAACTTCCCGTCCATCTGCACCAATCACGCTGTTTTTCTCCCCGCTTCTTTCTTCTCGTTGCCGCCTGCTCTGTTGTCTACAGCTAGGCCTGTGATAATTGATACCGTTAATCTAATTATTACTCCTACACATCTACCATGAAGGGTATGTCGTCAATCTCTCCTATTCGCCTTCGGTCTGCTTGCTACTAGATCCGTTGCACAGCCTTGCCGGCCCGGCGTCTATTGCTGTGCGCATCCGTTGCCCTGAAGCCTGCTAACGTATTGTTCTTCGCTACAGCCCTCATTCTCGTCGGTGGCTTCGGCACCCGGTTGCGTCCTCTAGTAAGTTTTTTCTGTTTCCTGCACATATCTTTGCCATGTCTGTAGCCATGGTTGGCTCGCCTGACTAGGCCCGCCAAACGAATCAAGAACTCTCGTTACTAACCTGGCTTCTTTCTTGCTCTCTAGACCCTGACTCTGCCCAAGCCTCTGGTTGAGTTCGGTAACAAGCCCATGATTCTGCACCAGGTTGAGGCCCTGGCTGCCGCTGGCTGCACGGATATCGTCCTGGCTGTCAACTACCGCCCCGAAGTTATGGAGAAGCACCTTGCAGAGGTTTGTACATCGTCACGCCCATATATTCACCTGCTTAGCTGCCGCATTTCGGGTTCGCTACACCTGCTCCTCCACCCCTGGTCGCGACTACAGCGTGAAGAAGAAGCAATTATCGCTAACTTCACTTTTCCCCTCTAGTACTCTGAGAAATTTGGTGTCAACATCACCTTCTCCATCGAGAACGAGCCCCTCGACACTGCCGGTCCCTTGAAGCTGGCCGAAGAGATTCTGTCGAAGGACGATACTCCCTTCTTTGTCCTGAACTCAGATGTCATCTGTGACTACCCCTTCAAGGAGCTGGCTGAGTTCCACAAGTCCCACGGTAATGAGGGTACCATCGTTGTCACCAAGGTCGAGGAGCCCTCCAAATATGGTGTCGTTGTCCACAAGCCTAACCACGCCTCGCGTATTGACCGCTTTGTCGAGAAGCCCCAGCAGTTCGTAGGCAACCGGATCAACGCCGGCATGTACATTCTCAACACCTCTGTGCTGAAGCGCATTGAGCTCCGCCCCACCTCTATTGAAAAGGAGGTTTTCCCAGCCATGGTCCGTGATGACCAGTTACACTCCTTCGATTTACCCGGCTACTGGATGGATGTCGGCCAGCCCAAGGATTTCCTGACTGGTACTTGCCTGTACCTGACCTCGCTGGCCAAGCGCTCGCCCAAGGAGCTGGCTCCTCTGTCCGAGCCCTATGTTCATGGTGGCAACGTCCTGATTGATCCTTCTGCCAAGATCGGTCAGGGCTGCCGGATAGGTCCCAATGTCACTATCGGCCCTAATGTCGTGATCGGTGATGGTGTCCGCCTGCAGCGCTGTGTGCTGCTAAGCGGCTCCAAGGTCAAGGACCACGCTTGGGTTAAAAGCACCATTGTCGGGTGGAACTCTACCGTTGGCAAGTGGGCTCGTCTCGAGAACGTCACTGTTTTGGGTGACGATGTCACCATTGGTGATGAGATCTACGTCAACGGTGGTTCCGTCCTACCTCACAAGTCTATCAAGGCCAACGTCGACGTTCCTGCCATTATCATGTAAAACATACTTAATATTCCACCTTCTCTTCAAACACTTATTTTACGTCTCTTTATATTCTCCTTCACACTATTAACACAACCACTATTACTACCTTTTCAGTTTTATTTTTTTTTCGTCTCTTAAATAAAAGGGATCGTCAGCACTTGGGATGGGTATTTGAGATGGGGATACGCTTGACGAGTTTTACAGTTCTGTTTCTATTTCCACTTCATTCCGTGTTTTTTATCATTTCTCTTCTTTTCCACCGTACGATTACTACTACCCTTGAGACACCCAAACCTTCGACCTTGCATAGGAATTTTTGAATCATGAACCTACTGCTTTTCTCTGTTTTGTTTGTTTTCACTTTTTGGATCATTTGTTAGTGCTAGATAGGTTGTTTTACGTTTTCGTAGTGTATTGGCAACTTTCAATAAATGAAAATATTTCAAGTGGTTGTCATTGTTTTGTATCGTTCATTGCCATATTTGTCCTTGTAGTAACACGAATATTTCATAGTTTTTTTTTTCTTTTTGATCAATATTCTTATCAAGTTCCTGAAACTATACAGACATTTAATATATTATATATGCTCTAGTGTAAATTTTGATTAGCTACTTAGAACTACCTATATCTGTAAGTATATTGGCTACTTTACACTACTTACGCTTATATATTCACGAGATTAATGTCAGGAAACCGATTCACTGTAACGAATATGCACTGCCAAATGATATCACAAGAATGAATAGGATGCCTCTATCAACTCCAACTGTTCTAACATCTGACAACAAGTTAAGTTTGACCAATATAAAATAATGTATAGGGCCGGCCATGATGCTATGAAACCACCATCTACTTGCCACTAATATTATTCCTTTATTTGATCATATGTCTTATCCAAAAGGTGATAGTAGTAATAGTAGTAGTAATAACTGAGGGATCAGTAGGTTTGGGCAACGTGAGGACAAGTTTATCAACACGTGGAATTGTATGTTACTTCCTTTTCCTTCTATCTATTGGGGCAGGCAACCAATGCTCCCGAACTCATCGATTTTTCTTTTTTTGTTTCATTCCAAGCTTCACCTTGTCATGTATCCCGGGTTGATATTTTATCAGCAATCGATCCATGATACTTGTCATGCCTAATCAGAATGATAGGGAAAAGGCTACATTTTTGTAACCTCCTTTGTACCTTTGATCTTGAACTTCCATAGTGCGAGAACATGGCTCACTAACTTGATTGTATTTTATGTTTACTACTTAACTTGCTAGAAGCATATAACACCAGGGTTCTTTCTATACAGGACCAGTTGTTATAAAGACCACCACCGTACGCCAGCTAACATAATCTTTTTTTTAACTCATTACTCGAGAAGTTAACTATGACGAGAATCTTCTACATATGAAGCACGTGGACTCTCAAGCCCTAGGAACCTGATGTTTACCCACTCAACTAACAAAGAAACAGAAACACCACACACCAGTTACATATTGAGCATGCCTTTCATCATATTTGCTCTCTCGGGAAGTGAAGATATTAAAGAAGGAAAAAAAACCTGTGTGTTGTTTGGTCTACCTACATCACTACGCGACCAAACGACGCCAGATTGGTTACTGGACAGAGCTTTAAAGCCTCCTGCTAAGGCACCCCCCTTCGATGACCGACTCGATTATGTTACCATAACCCAGAACA